>JAWPHD010021984.1:0-26565 GCA_037043455.1 Cyrtodaria siliqua
CATGAAATTACCTTCTTGACAAAGATAAATATGTCTACTATTCACTTTTGTTATTGTTAATGCCTAAATAACCAGTAGTCTCGTATCTCGTTTGCAATAGCTATACACTGTCACCATTTTTTATTTGGCGCAGAGTGGCGCCATCTTTGTTACACGGAACTGTCTGGTAAACTGTGCTTTTATACATGCAAACAAATACACGCTCTGTATCAGAGGATACAGTGTGAATAAATAATACTTATGTTTACATTTCGCACCTTTATTGAGTTTGTAAGTGTAATAATTTATAAGAAATTGCTGTTTTTCGCACACACGCGAAACAACCGGCAGTAGTCATTTTCACGCAGTAGTGAAACACGCGCGACAACATAAAACGGCAAAACGATCGTATACTTACTCCCTGTAAATATATATGTGATTACTTGTTGCAAAATTATAACTCATTTTATTTCTTGTATATTTTAGTACAAGGGAATGAAATAAGCCATAATTTTCAACAAAATTGTAATCGATTAATCAGATCAAAGGCATAACTGATTGATAATAGATCAAATTGATTAATTCATTTGACGCATATTCAATCACGGGTATTTCAAGAACCTGTTAATAAATCTAAACTTTTAATCTGCACATATACATTATTATAAGACCTGGACACCTGGATAGAGTTTTGATAAATGGTTTTGTAGTGTAATAAATTGTACTAAAAGGGACAATGTCCGTAACTTTTAGCTTATAAAACACGCACTAATTACGTTCACAAACATTACACACTAAACATTATTGAATATTTAAATGCAAGATTGTTAAACGGAATTCAATTGCGGTGCAAAAAAAGAAGTGCCACTTTGTGCGTTTGAACTCGCAGTCCAATCTAAAATTACACTCTCAGGTAATAATAATGAGCGCGAGATTGTCAACATCACAAATGTATTACTACAGACTTCTTTGGGTCTATGCTCAAGTTTTCATGTATACATTTCACTGAATAAAAGTCAGAGAGTTGTTTGGTTATGGTCAATATCTGTTTACTTACAGACAGTGTCCCTTTCAGGAATATGAAAAGTAATTTTAATAGATTTTAATTTTTTGTTTGTTGTAGAAATGGATAATTAATGCAATTTTTGTAACAAAAAAAATCCCTTTCCTTTAAAATTGATACAAAATTTACAAAGTATATAAAGAGGGCCCTGCATTATTTTCCCCCCTTAACTCGAAAATTATCGAAGGGCCTGGGCATCTTCCCCTTTTTCCTAAAGAAGCCCAGCATTCCCATCCGATGGACAAGGAATGTTTTCTAAGTAGATATCCAGTGAGACTCGAACAAGTGATTTCCGGAGTCAGGGTCATGACATCATATTCACCAATCATGACATCATATTCACCAGTCATGACATATTCACCAGACCATCGCAGCTCCCATGAATCCATTCTTTTAAGTTATATTTTGATAATTATTAGTTTCACAACCCTCCTAGGGCTTATTTTATTTTTCCATAGGGCATTTGATAGTTAATTTAGTTTATAAATAGTGTGTTTTTTATGCCCCGGAAGGGTGGCATACAGTAGTCACACTGTCTGTCCGTTCGTCTGTACACTCGTGTCCGCTTCATAACTCTGACAATAATGGATGGATTTTCAAATAACTTCGCACAATTGCTTACCACAACAAGACGACGTGTCACGCACAAAATCCAGGTCCGTGGCTCCAAGATCAAGGTCACACAGTGGCACTTATGGATCAAAGGTCAAAATCCGTTCGTCTGTACACTCGTGTCCGCTTCATAACTCTGACAATAATGTATGGATTTCAAATAACTTCACACAATTGCTCACCACAACAAGACGACGTGTCGCGCAGAAAATCCAGGTCCGTGGCTCCAAGGTCACACTTAGAGATCAAAGTTTAAAATCTCTTCGTCTATACTATCGTCTCCGCTTCATAACTCGGACAATAATTGACTGATTTTCAAATAACTTCGCACAATTGCTCACCACAACAAGGCGTCGTGTCGCGAATTTTTTTTTTTTTTTTTCTTTTTTTTTTTTTTATTGTTTTTGATTATTATTATTTTTTAAATATATCTGTTGGTTTCATATTGCTCCAAGGTCAAGGTCACACTTACAGGTCACTTCGGGGGCATTTGTCACTTACTGTGACATTTCTTGTTTAGGTTGTGTAATTTTCTGATCTGTAGGTATAATCAGACGATTCTTTCTCACCCTCTTGGGAATGGTATCGGTACCCGTTCAATTGGAAAAACTTGAGTTGTTTTGCCTTCAATTGGGAATTTTTACCATCAAACTAAAGCATTCATAAATGCTAAAATACTTTGCAAACACATTACCATGTATACTTGTGCAGTATAATGACAATGGTCTTTAAAGAGAGAGAGAGGCTTCCTGGAACGAATTTGTTGTTATATATTTTTATTTTACAAATTAAATTTCTTTGAATTGGACATTTTTTTACACCATAAATGAACTTGGGGCAGGGTAGAACTTACCTTTTGCTATTAAGAATGTGTCCTTTTATGTTAGTGGTGAAAAAGCTGTAAATAGATATGTCCGCACCAAATTAAACATTGATCATATCCGTACTAGGGACGGAATTAGGAGAAATTTGCTGCTCCTTTTATATGGAAATTAAGTTGTTAATCAATGGAAATATAACCTGCAGATGTCTATTTCAGTAAAGTGTTTTGATTTACATTTGGGATGTTTCTCATAGGTAGCCCACGTTGATGACGACGGGTTATCCGACGATTCTGGAGGAAGAAAAAGAAGAGAACAATTGTCGCGAAGGCCGTCTTACAGGTAATATTTGGGTGACAGTCAATCCAGTTAAAGGCTGGTTATCATTAGCATGATGACGACTGGTAGGAATTGTACATCCAGTGATTTTTTTCACCCTTTTGGGTAAATTCCCTGCATTTTGCCATAATTTGGGTATTTTTCACTATCAAACAATAGCAATATTGTATGCTTAGATACATTGTAAACACATTACCATGTATACATTCTCTTGTAGTATTTCATTACCCTCACCTTAGATACATTGTAAACACATTACCATGTATACATTCTCTTGTAGTATTTTATTACCCTCACCTTAGATACATTGTAAACACATTACCATGTATACATTCTCTTGTAGTATTTCATTACCCTCACCTTAGATACATTGTAAACACATTACCATGTATACATTCTCTTGTAGTATTTCATTACCCTCACCTAAAAGAATATAGTGCTCCACTTCTCTTTAAATAAAGTTTCACTCGAAACAGTTATAAAAAAAAGAAAAGTTTTCAAATGGGGAAAACTTACTTTTTGCCAATGAGAATGGTACCGTTTTTCGGTACCACTCACATAAGGGGGAAAAACACTGACATCAAATGCTAATATCATTATCTACTTATTTGTTAGACCAACAAAAGATTAACCTGTTGGACCCTATTTTTGGAGTAGACCAGGGCACGAAAATTCCACTCTTCTGCTGGCCATGATGAGTGCTCATTGATGCAGGAAGAGTAGAAATGAATTCTTTAACAGTTTATCACAAACAAATTTTCCTGTCCTGCAGACACTATCTGTGTTGTTTTTTTTAAAACAAACTGCACAAGTGTTTATACGGTACAGGTATATTGATAGCAATCAATTAAAAATATCCCTATTTAACTACCCTATCTTCATGAGCTGCTAGTGGGTATTTTATGTTTTAACAGTGCTAATGCCTGTTTTACTTTTAAGGCGCTTCCTAAGCGAGAAATGGAACTTTTGTTTACAGGAAAATTTTAAACGACTTGTCATCGCCCGTATCCATCTCCAAAATTGAGGAGGAATCGAACAGTAGCCAGAGCCAGGACGGGGAGTCCCAGGACGCGGCTAACAGTCTCAGTCAAGCGTTTCAGTACCAGAACGCAACAGGTTTGTAACTGCTTGGTTTTGCTACCAGTGTGCAGCAAGGCTTACGAACGAGATCAGTTCGTTCACTTTATCTGTGTAACAGCTTGCTTGAAGTAGTTGTCAATGCCTCTGTACCAGACCACAACAGGTTTGTATCCAAACTGGTTCACTGTGTAACAACAGCTGGTAAAAATGTCGAACAAGAAAGGATAAGGTATGATAAGGGGGTATTTTGGCCCCCAATATATTCAAAATGCAACAAAAAATATTTACATATAATCTGTTGATTGATCGTATTCTATCTATCTATTTATCTAGAAGAATTAACGGGGTCTCCAAAAAAGTTGTGTTTTTTTGGAAATTTTGCTATATTTTGGACATTTCTGGGCAAGATTTTGATCCTAAAAATATAGAGCGCACCTCCGAGTACATACAGTTTTTTGGCTGATGATGCATCCCAATCAAGTGCCTCAAATCAGCTGTGCTCGAGGGTGCGCTCTGTATTTCCAAAACCAAAAACTGGTTGAAAACTGCTGAAAATTAACCAAAATGTCATTTTTGAAAGAAAAGGCATTGTTTGTGAGGCTCTTAAACTCATATAGAGCCTTCAAACATACTTGTAATGAGTTTTAATAATGATTCAGTTAATTTGTAGCTAAACTAGATATTCAAAACTTGTGCATTAAAACTTTCAATATTGGGGGCCAATTTTGCCCTCTATCATATGTCCTTTAGCATTCACAGAAGACGTTCCAAACAAACAACAATTACACGGAAAAAAGTATGTAACACAGGGTTGACAATAAGGATACCACTGTGGAACGGTCAAGAAGGCTGTTGGTGGTGGCTTTGAGCCAGGTTCTAGCGTGACTGTTTGTGTTAACACAGCAGTGTTCATTTCCACACACTATTTCTGTGTAACCAGGGATTATTTGTATAATCCTGCAGTATTTCAGTACCTTGTTTGAAGCCTAATTAATTCACAATTTACTGTTGATCAATTGTCTGATGTAAAACTTATGGGCAAATAAGGGGTACCTGTCACACATTTTTTAGTGTCTTGAGATGTAAATCATTTTAACACCTACATATGGTTACATTTTTCATCACTAACATTCAAATGTTATTTTTATCCCATGCTGCGAGTGGAAGTGGGATATAGTAATGGCCTCAAGCCGTCCCATTTCGTGTCCGCTCCATAACTCTAAAGCATGCATGGAGGGATGTCAAATAACTTTGCACATTTACTCATCGCATTGAACGGGTGTGTAGAATCCAGCACCCATGTTGGAATCCTGCAGGTCATTTACTTCTTATATATGCCTATAGTAAGTCCCTGTTCATGTTCTCGCCATAACTCTTGCATGTATGGACGGATTACAAAATAACTTTTCACATTTACTCGAACTGATGTGTAGAACCCAACATCTTCAAGGTCACAATTTTGTGTCTTGTGTTAGAACTCTTACATTTATTGAGGATTTTAAAGTGTCAAATTGTGAGAGGAGGAATCCTGTTGTTTTTAATTCTACCGATCAAAGATCAGGGGAGCTATGCCGTGGTGCGGTGTCCGTCCGTAAAGTTTTTGTAGCGACTACTCCTCTGAAACTACTGGATGGATTTTCATGAAACTTTTCAGGAATGTTGCCCCATGAAGTCTAGTTGATCCTGTGTACGTTGTTGTGATGTCCAAGATGGCCACTAAAGCTAAAAATAGATTTGTAAAAAACAAGTTTTTAGTAACTACTTCTTGAAAGCTATAAGTGATATTGATATGGGACTTTTTCTAAAATGATCAGCATGGTCCTTGTCAAAATTCGTTTTGATTCAACATTAAACATGGCTGCCAGCGGCCATCTTTGTTTACATAGAGTTATATATATAGTAAAAACTTGTAGTGACTAATCCTCTGAAACTACTTGACGGATTTTCATGAAACTTCACAGGAATATTGCTCTTGATGTCTAGTAGATCCTAGCAAAATTTCAGACTGGTCGAAAATTTAAGATGGCCATCACCGTTAAAAATAAATTAAAAAACACACAAATTTGTAGTGACTACTTCCTGAAAGTATAAGTGATATTGATATGAGACTTTCTCTAACATGATCAGCATGACATGATGTAATCATGTTGGTCCTTGTTGAAAATTATCTTTTGTTTTATCAGTGAATTAATGTTGTCAAACATGCTCCATATACCAAAGGTAGTGGCAGGGGATTACAAGTCCTAGTTCATCCATGTAACTGGTGTGGGCATCTGGTGTTACTCTTGTCTCCCCATCCATGTAACTGGTGTGGGCATCTAGTGTTACTCTTGTCTCCCCATCCATGTAACTGGTGTGGGCATCTAGTGTTACTCTTGTCTCCCCATCCATGTGGAAGACTACATATACGTACATTCCTCGTACAAACTTACATACTATGTTAAATCCATTTCTCTAACACCTAAAGCCATAGAGCTTTCAAACTTGACACATCGCATGTTGACATCTACATGGCACTGGTATGTTCTTAACAAAAGTAGGTCAGAATGACCTTCACCTACTTTGTGGACTTTATTTACATTCAGTTTTTAGCTCTACTGATCAGAGATCAGCAGAGCTTATGCCGTGGTGCGGAGTCCGTCGTCCGTCTGTCCGTCTGTCTGTCCGTCTGTCCGTAAACTTTTATTTGTAGCGACTTCACAGCTGAAACTACTGGATGGATATTCATGAAACTTTACAGAAATGTTGCCCATAAAGTCTAGTTGATCCTAGCAAAAATTCATGTTGATGTGAAATCCAAGATGGCCGCCAAAGCTAAAAATAGAGTTTTAAAATACAAGTTTGTAGCGACTTCTTCTTGAAAACTATAAGTGATATTGATATGGGACTTTTTCTAAAATGATCAGCATGACATGATGTTGATCCTAGTCAAAAATCGTTTTGATTCAACGTTAAACATGGCTGCCAGCGGCCATCTTTGTTTACATAGAGTTATATAGTAAAAACTTGTAGCGACTTCACAGCTGAAACTACTGGATGGATATTCATGAAACTTTACAGAAATGTTGCCCATAAAGTCTAGTTGATCCTAGCAAAAATTCATGTTGATGTGAAATCCAAGATGGCCGCCAAAGCTAAAAATAGAGTTTTAAAATACAAGTTTGTAGCGACTTCTTCTTGAAAACTATAAGTGATATTGATATGGGACTTTTTCTAAAATGATCAGCATGACATGATGTTGATCCTAGTCAAAAATCGTTTTGATTCAACGTTAAACATGGCTGCCAGCGGCCATCTTTGTTTACATAGAGTTATATAGTAAAAACTTGTAGCGACTACTTCTCTGAAACTACTTGGCGGATTGTCATGAAACTTTAAAGGAATGTTGCTCTTGATGTCTGATTGATCCTAGAAAAATTTCAGGTCAGCCGGAAATTCAAGATGGCCGTCACAGCTAAAAATAGATTTTTAAAAAATAAGTTTGTAGCGACTACTTCTTGAAAACTATTAGTGATATTAATATGGGACTTTTTCTAAAATGATCAGCATTACATGATGTTGATCCTAGTCAAAAATCGTTTTGATTCAACGTTAAACATGGCTGCCAGCGGCCATCTTTGTTTACAAAGAGTTATATAGTAAAAACTTGTAGCGACTACTCCTCTGAAACTACTTGGCGGATTGTCATGAAACTTTACAGGAATGTTGCTCTTGATGTCTAATTGATCCTATCAAAATTTCAGGTCGGCCGGAAATTCAAGATGGCCGTCACAGCTAAAAATAGATTTTTAAAAAATAAGTTTGTAGCGACTACTTCTTGAAAACTATAAGTGATATTGATATGGGACTTTTTCTAAAATGATCAGCATGACATGATGTAGATCCTTGTGGAAAATTATTTTGATTCGACGTTAAACATGGCTGCCAGTGGCCATCTTTGGTTACATAGAGTTATATAGTAAAAACTTGTAGCGACTACTCCTCTGAAACTACTTGACGGATGTTCATGAAACTTCACAGGAATGTTGCTCTTGATGTCTAGTTGATCCTAGAAAAATTTCAGGTCGGCCGGAAATTCAAGATGGCCGCCACAGCTAAAAATAGATTTAAAATAAATAAGTTTGTAGCGACTACTTCTTCAAAACAATAAGAGATATTGATATGGGACTTTTTCTAAAATGATCAGTATGACATGATGTTGGTCCTTGTCGAAAATCGTTTTGATTTGACGTTAAACATGGCTGCTTTGTTTACATAGAGTTATATAATGAAAACTTGTAGCGACTACTTCTTTGAAACTACCTGACGGATTTTCATGAAACTTCACAGGAATGTTGCTCTTAATGTCTTATTGATCTTAGCAAAATTTCAGGTCGGCCGGAAATTCAAGATGGCCGCAACGGTTAAAAATAGATTTTCAAAAAACAAGTCTGTAGCGACTACTTCCTGAAATCAAAATCAATCAGTAGAGCTTCAAGGTCATTGACCTCTTGTTACATTGGTGTTTTTTGGTTGACTTATTTATCAAACAACAGGTGCAGAAGAGCTTTAACAATTCACAAATATTTACATCTACATAACAGCAGTATGTTTGAATCAAAAGTAGGTCAGTATGAATTACCTTGACCTACTTCTTTACACTGTTAAATTTACATTAATGTAATTTGTTAACTTTAAAGTTTTAAGGCCATAACTCCGATACCATTAGCAATACAGATTTTATACTTTATACCAACGATACCATTAGCCATACATATTTTATACTTTATCATGCAGATATGCAATTTTCTGCCCAATAAAGGGGTGACCTATTAAATTTTGCTTTAATTAGGCACTGACCATTAAAGCAAATCAATGCGGAATCCCTCGGCGTTTATTGTACGTAATGTTATCTGACGTCATGCACGTAACGTTGCCTGACGTCATAAAACAAACAAAAAACAACAACATGGCGACGTCCTCGATAAGCGTACCATAGGTAATAATAGTAATTCATACAGAAAATGTGGATAATCTACATGATAAATAGAATATTATGTCATTGCTTTTTACTATCAAGTTTATTAGGCTCGGCACGAAAACGAACAATGGCTCGGCAGAGCCTCGCCATTTTTCGTTTTCTAAGCCTCGCCTAATAAACTTGATAGTAAAATGCACTGACATAATATTCTCTATTTATTCCACTGATACCATTAGCCATACAGATTTTATACTTTATACCACCGATACAATTAGCCATACAGATTTTATACTTTATAACACATCTAAATGTTAGCAGTAGGTTCCTAAAAAGGTAGTTCAATATGTTCCTACTTAAGGAAGGTCAATATGAAAGACAGCATGTTCCTACTTAAGGAAGGTCAGTGAGAATAACCTTGACATACTTTCACTCTTGATTTTTTTATGTGACATCACTTGCGGGGCATCCGTGTCCCATGGACACATCTAGTTTTTATCGTATTTTGCACAGTTGTATAATACCTGTTCTATTGCGTGTTTAAGTCATTCCATCAGGTGCAATACAGTTCAGCGTGAACGCCGACGGTACCACGGTAGCTCAGGGTCTGCAGACATTCACCATGACAAATGCGAGTCCCTCAACTACATCAGCAGGTGCGACTATTGTCCAGTATGCACAGGGACCGGATGGCCAACAGTTCTATATTCCTGGTATGTATACAGATCTACAGATCTGCCAACAGTTCTATATTCCTAGTGTGTATAACTGTTTAAAATACCTGATTACGGAAATGTCGCATTGGAATTGCCTCGTCGGTTTCCGTAACTGTTTAAAATAACCCATTACGGAACTGACCGAGTCAACATGCGACGTTGTCATACGACGACGTTAAATATAGGCAGCTACATTAGTAAATGTTGCTTATGAGGCTTTATTTAGTATATGATAATAGAATCTCACATTCGTGTCTATTTAGCATTGAATTTAGGCCAAACAAAAAAATACCTGTGTTTCCGGTGGCCCGACCAACCCTATTTTTAAGGGGCCGACCCAAAACTTTTTATTGAATTTTTTTTTTTATTATTTGTTCTGAACAATGATTTATCACAATATATCGAGGTAAACTGACATCACAGAGCAACTTTCAGCTGTATCATCAACTTGTATGGGGTTTATGAGATAAATACATGTACAATATCTTGCTCCAAAAAAAAAAATTAAAAAAAAAATGCCTACCTACCGACCCTATTTTTTAGAGCATGCAATAGGAAACACACCTATTTTTTTGTTTGGCCTGATCAAACTCGGATAAAATTGATGTGATGCTTGGCACAGCCTCACATCATATAATTGTATCAACTCATTTAATGAATTCAGTAATAAACAGGCACCCCTTGTAAGGTCCTCTATACCATGGCATTCATCATTCTTGTTTTAAAAAAATATTGTTGAGGGCTTATTCTGTGCCTGTAAATTCAATTTCTTGACATTCATATTGTTAAAGGCCAGGGGTGCAGTTGTGTAGAACATTTTTACTAAGATGAAACTAAATTACGTAACAAGTTAAACCCAAATAATGAAATAGATACCGCGGTAGTTAGTTACCTTTGCCACTACCGTCATTTTATACATATATACTATTGTACACATTAAAATTTCAGGGTGTTTTTTTATCGAGAAAATTGGGAAAGAGAAATAAGAGAAAACTTTTAAAATGTATGCTTTAGGTATAATATCAATCAGGTATTGAATTTAGCAATGATTTTAACATACAATGGAAAGTCACTTTCCATAAAATAATAAAATTGTTTTATTTTTATATTGGGAATTTTTTTACCCAGAATTGGGGTAGTAAGGAGTATTTTGAGGCTTCTTAAATAGGTTAAAAAAAATCCCTGAATTTAGTGTTGATCTGCACAATGTCAAAGATAAATTATTCCTGTCTTGTTTTTGTATCATTACATTAGTGAGTCATATTAAGAAAGTATTATATTCATTCCTCTGGAGGAAAGGTAAAGAAATGATCAAAAATAATTTGATCAATTTGACTAATGTGTTCATATCTCCTTCAGTTGGCAACACTGGGGCAATGCAGGCTTACCAGATAGCGACCACGGGGACACTTCCCCAGGGTATGGTCATGGCAACCACTACAAACTCAATCAGTGGACAAAATATGGGCTCAGAGGAGGCATCAAGGAAACGAGAATTGCGGCTCCTGAAGAACAGGTAGGGATATTTTGTTTTAGGCTAGATAAAATTGTATTTGTGGTTCTTATTACAAGCTATAAAAAAAAAAGGATAGATAGGTAATATTTTATTTTCTAAAAACATTTTTTCAATATATTTTTTTTCTCTCTCCGCTCTGACAGTTAAACCAACTAAAATATATATTTACTGATATCAGGCACTCGGGTACATAGAAATCATAATATATTTGATTGATTTATTTCTTAAATAAGTCTCTCTTTTTTGCATAAAATGTTTATAAAATGCTCATAATATAGGATTGGTAGGGAAACTAGAACCACACAAAATTTGTCTGACACCAACCAGATTTTAACGAAGACCATTATATATTAGTACACACTTTTATTTTCTTACACATGTTTAAATAAGTTTTTATAGAACAGCTGTTGACATGGTTGAGAGTGTTGAAAGTTTGTTGTTCAAACGACTTGTCAGCACATCATCTTATGTTATTCGAGCTGCCCCATAGAAAGGAGAAGGATAAATAGCAATCTGGTAGCCATTCCCTACTTGTACTATCGAATATTTTTTGATGGTTCGTAAATGTGCTCGAAGGACATTCACCCGATACACGGGATTGTCCAGTTTACGTTCCCATCAGAGGGAGACTAAGAGAAGAGTATTATCGACACCCCAAGCAAAGCCAGTGGTACGGTGAACTTTGTCTGCGATGATGTCCACGGCTTCAGAAGCATGAACTCTCAGTGCTTGTTTACCTTATGTAACAGAGGCCTGTTATAGATCTCTTCCCAATTGAAAATTTGGTTGTTTTTTTCCCCAACTGTGGCAGAAATATTTCCCAATGTGCCAAAGCAGCAGTCGCTCAGAATTTGAGAAAAGTGTGTTATTGTCTGTTAAGTCAGTTCTGACTGAAAAGTCAGTAATTATAATATAAAATGATGGCTAAATATATAAATAAAGCATAGAATAGTCATATTGACTAAACTAGTGAAATCTCACATCTTTCCCAAATTGAGAAATAAGCACGTTTTACGGATCTCGACTTAGCGATCACAATGTCGTACAGGTGTATGTGTCAGTGCCTCCGATTTTCATAACTTGTTACTGTCAGTTCGTTTGTTAGTTTGTTAATCCGTTTGTCCCTGCGTCTGACTTTCATTTAGTTATATTTTCTTCGTTACTTGCTGGATTTTCACCAAATTTCACCAGAATGTTACTTTAATATGCATCTAACATCATGAGCAAAACTTTGGGTCACTGTGACCTACTTTCGACAAAATATAGATCACGCCCGGTCTCTGCTACGACATGCACTCCCTATTGTTAATGACATTGATTTAATATCTCTTGTGATTGACATTGGTGTTGGTGAGATCAAAAATCTGGACCTTTATAATAGGGCTCAACGTATAGGCCGTGGCCTCCTAGTTTCCCCAAATCGGACGCCCGACCCCTTCCCAGTTTTGTGAAAAAAAGCACCGACTCTCTGAATTGTTTTTGTATCTATTTTTACAGGCTTCTTGACTTTTTGTATCTTATTACAGGGAGGCAGCGAAGGAGTGCAGGAGGAAAAAGAAAGACTATGTAAAATGTTTAGAAAATCGTGTGGCCGTGTTGGAAAATCAAAACAAGACATTGATAGAAGAATTGAAAGCATTAAAAGAACTGTATTGCCAGACGGAGGTTTAACAGTGAATAAATGGACAGCTGTTTATTTCAGATCTAGTGTCCTGTTTATATGACACAAAGTTCATTCAACGCATCATTTAATGATTTATCGGCAAGATTGCATTAAGACACAGTCATGCCTGGTTGTGGTCAAACTTCGGCCAAAGAGACATTAAAACAGATGGCTTGGTGCTGACAGAAACATAAATGGACACCGTTACTATGAAACCAGAAACTCGATTTCGGTTGAATCGCTCGGATGGTGCTTGTCAGTACATGAACATTACTCGGCGTTCAGATTGGTATGATTGAACCGAATTTCGGCAGGAATGGTTTTAAGTTGAATATTGACGTTGAATAAGGTTGAAACTTGTAAGTTTTATGTTATAAAATATGTCGGGTCCAGTCATGTGACGGACTAAGACTGTCTTTATATTTATTTTATATCTTGTCAATTTCAGTTACATTGCTTCATGATACCAGTCGGCAGTGGTTGTCGTTGTTCATACCCGTTGCATGAGAAACATTTCATTTTGCATTTATAAATCTCAGCAGATATCATCTAGTGTTGGTTCAGGCCTTCTGATGATGTTATGTCTGTGAGAACATCTTCATTTGAGAATCTTTCCAAGCTTTTGAGCACAAAATTTCAGTCCTACAAATAAAACATCTCGATCGTCTTTTGTCTCTAAATTCCTTTAACGGTTAAAAACATACACAATAGCAGAGATTGTAGATATTTAGCTACTTAAACTAATATCAAACTAAGGGGTACTTTACCTTTATAAATATCTACGGGTTCTAATTTCTGAACTAGACCATCAAATTAGTGATCACTCTGTGAATGTAATGCAAACCACACAGATCGAGATATTGTCATTCTATGAATGAACATTTGCTACATCAAGTCGTTAATGTACTTCCAGTTTATGCTGCGAAAAGATGAGATCAACATTCTATGAATGTATTTCCCATTTGAATATCACACAAAGTTGAATGAATTTCTATAAATGTTTTTCACTTGCGACACAATGTCGAGATGAAAATCCCTTGATGTATTGGTCATTATCCTGCGCAAAGTATGGATCAGATTTTTTTTTTATAAAAGATTAGAGAATAGCAGACATTTCTCTAATCCGAACCTTCATAAAATGTTCCTTAAAAATCTATTGAAACAAGACCTGAGGGTCTCACCACACCCACCACCATCCCACCAACTTCTCAAACCATCATAAATCTGGGTTTTTTCTCTTAGAAATCTATATACCTGAGAGTCCCCCTACACCACTACCACTATCCCACCAACTTCTCCAATCCATCGGAAAATCATTTTCTTTCTTAGAAATGGATGGGTACAGTAGACCTGATGTGAGAGAATAACGTGCCATCTACGTGCCTTCGAGCGCTTTCTACATGTAAAAGAAAGGGCAACAGGTGGCGCCCTGCACATGCAGATTGAGTGCCATCTACATTCAAAAGAATGGGCTTCAGATGGCGCCATCTTCATGCAGACACACACATACCATGCCACCCCACCAACTCATCCAAACTGTCATAAATAATTTTATTTCTAGACATGAGGTTTTGTGTTTCAAAGATTGGACATTTAATACCAAAAAATACTTACATCTCTGTGTAAATTTGAAATTTATTTATAATTAATTTCTTTGAATGGAGAAATCAAATTGAACATAGTTTGTTATACACAACAATTGTCAATATCTATGTTTGTACATATTTTTATTTTTGTAATTTGATAATATCCAGTGATTTGTGTATTTAACTATTTGTGTAAAAATTGTGAATGAAATGATATGACCAAAGGACAGTCATTCTTGTAACAATTAGACTGACGTTTGAGATGCTTACCACATATATGACCTGCGTAAAGACCTGCGAATGTGATTATGACTAAAATGGCCTCTATTTCCACCAGAGGAGAAAGACCTTCCTGTTTTTCAGGAGCCGCAATTCTCGTTTTCTTGATGCTTCCTTCGAGCCTGTTACAGCTTTATTCATGCCATTCATTTTACAAGGTATATACAAATCGCGGTCAGAAATGTGTAGAAAAGTTTCTTTACGTTGAGCACAATTGCTTCGGCTTTGTTGATATTTTTGCTTAATCAGTAAAATATGTATTAAAAACCATGTTACACTGAAAGAGCACCGTAAAACTAAGATGTTTAGTAGTACTTGATTCCTTGGTCTAGTTTTGTTGACTTGTTTAATATTTATTAATTTTCATTTTAACAACTGTATTTTATTGTGTCAGTTTTAAGGTTTAGTCGGATAACATCATATTGGCAGGTGAGAGAATATCGGTGGTGCCATCTACATGCCTTCGAGCGCTTTCTATGTGTGAAAGAAAGGGTAACAGGTGGTGCCCTCTACATGCAGATAGAGTGCCATCTACAATCAAAGAATGGGTTTCAGATGGCGCCATCTACTTGCAGAAAGCAGGTGGCGGCACCTTTATTCTCTCAGCTGTCAATATTATACTGTATAGTTCACAAGGCTTATTAAAAATAACTGTGTTGTTAACCTGGCTCCACCATCGAATGCCTTCTGATGATGATGAATATATTTTAAAGACCTCTGAGTCTGGAAAAAAGGGTTTTGCCCCATATGGTTCTCGGCCAATAATAAAACCATTGATTATCCTTGTTTGTTTAAGTTCCTCAGTCCCTGTATTGTTTCAGGTGCTACTTGAGTGTTGCAGAATACAATGATCATGGCTCCAACAAAAAATGCAGTGTTTTTCAAGAGAAAATGCAGCAATTCTGTAATTCTACAGGTGGGAATTCTGCATATTTTTATCTAGATGTAATCGGAGAGTGAGCCTGGAATATTCATTCCAGCTAGCTTTTATGTTGGTGTGCCATAAACCCCAAATTCAATTCTTTATTTGTGAATTTTTCGGATAAATTGTTTAATTTTGGATATAAAGAAAGTAAAATAAAAATATATTCATCTACTGTACATTTAATTTATGGGTTCAGTGCAACACTGAGGTAACTTCACATACATAAAGAACAAGATACAACAGTGTTGTATTGAACCCTCGAATTATCTGACATATCGTCCGTACCACACATTATTTTTAGGAGGCCTGTGTGTTTGTATTGTGATGGTGTCATTTGTTTGTTATATTTTGTGTATAGACTGTTTTAACTTGGCTAGCAGTAGGGATTACTTCGTCATTACAAGATGAATACTTTAAAGCAACAATATAGCAAAATTTACAACACAATTGTTATACCAGATTGATCCATAAGTACTTTGTCATTTGCATGATAATACTTTTGCCAGAACAAATCGTTATACTAGATGCCACCCATGTGTTGTGTTAATCAAATAATGCATAAGTGCCTTTTTAATTCTTTGATTAAAGTTACCATAAGTTTAATACACCTGAAGGAACAACCTTGATTTTTTTTAAACTAATGTCCCACTAGTTCTTCAACATAACTTGCATTTTTGCAGTCATTAATAAAAATTATAAGACTAATTTAAAGCAGTTTGTTTTTGCATATTATTAACTGTTGATTATATTGCTCCAATAACAGATCAGTACCATTGAAAAATAATGGCAAACAAAATAAAAAACTCAAAATTCTTAAAAAGTTTTGTAACATTTACAGTTTATAACATATTTATTCTAAAAGTGTCATGGCATTGCATCATGCTACACAATTGGTTAAAGTTTACTTTTGTCTGTTAGCTTGTATCTCGGAAACTACTTATAATGTACTGAAACTTCACACATGTCTTTGACATCTTATTATAAAGACAACATCAGCAAGATTCTATGATGTCTATAGTGCATGCTTTTTTTTAAAATTCCCCACGATCGAATGGTGAGGCATGTAGCGTTAGCCATGTCCGAGTGTCCGTCCATCCCGAAACGTTTGTGTGACTATCTCATCCCACATTTTTAACTGATTGTTTCAAAACTTTACAAGATGCTTAGCTATGATGTCAAGATGTTCATATCGATTCCACATCAAAATCTACTTGTATTACCAGAGTTACAGCCCTTTTTACTTTAAAATAGTTTGTGTGACCATCTCCTCCCACAGTTTTCAACCGATTATTTTAAAACTACAGGATGCTTACCTATGATCTCAATTTGCATATCAATTTGGCGTTTAAATTGATATTGTATTATCTGAGTTACAGCCCTTTTTTCATCAAACTTTACATTTTCCTATGTTAGCTTTTATGTTGTAAACTACTTCACATAAAGGATTGTAACTTAGAAGATACATGTGTGATTCAGCATACTTGTTTATATGTGATGTCACGTAATGATGCGCTTCAAACTAGCAGAAAAATGGTTAGGAATGTGCATCTTTATATGAAATTAGAGAGATTGCTTCTTACGTCTTGTGATGCTATTGAAATATAACACGACAGTGGCGCTGCTGTATCACAAATTTAGTACAAGGTTTTGCTTTGCTACCTGGTTTCATACACTTACCAGTGCATCATATTTTGTGCTGCATCATTGACGTATTATACTTCAACACCATCGCAAAAAGTAAGAAACATTCCTTATTAAATTGTAAACTTACCAACTACATGTATCTATAATAGACCATTCCATCTCATTAATTTTGGTGTAACACTCGGCATAGTTTTTTCAAAATAACAGCCTTGTACAACTTAGTTTACTTAGTATTTGCAATGGAAACATTGATAGTGTGCACGGCCCCAATGTGGCCTCGAAACTGAATACCAGGGTTTGAATTGAATGGGGATCAAGGACATGATATTCATGTCCAGTAGTCATAATCATCTCCATTATTGTCATTGTTTGCTAACCACCATTCCCCATTCCAACCCTATATGACCTAAGCTGTTAAAAGGTTGTAAAAAAAACTGTTCATTTGTTCATTTGATATTTGCGGAGAATATTATTTGCAGTTGATTTTTAATATCGTATGGCCAATATCAACTTTTCACAATGATAGCTCATTATATCTTCCCCTAAATAAATGCCAAATGGTCATCACGATCAAGTAGAGAGATATCTCCAAGCTTTGAGTGATAGCACACAGGTGCAAAGAAACTTTGGACACCCAATTGTGTATTTTGTACATTGATACTATGTTTACATGTCGTCGGTTAGTCGTAGCTTTTTTATCCGAGCATTATCATGCATCATTGTTTTATCATTGATTTCGTAAATAGTTTTTAATCTCTTTCATTCCAAGCATGTATTGTGTTTTGTGCGAAGCAAACTCTGGGTCATAAGTTTTTATGTATACTTTTAATCTTCCTGTTTGCTATTACCGTCACATTATTCTTTTTTTATTTTAATTTTGTTTGACAGATATCCTCAATTTTTCAATACCGCCTCTAGTCTCTTTAGGCTATTATTTTTTTGGTAATTTGTTTTACGAACCCTCCTATGACAAAACTAAATGAGGAATTTTATTTTTCCGTAGGGAATTTGATACTTTATTGTGTGTTTTTAACCTCCTCGAAGATTTTAATCGATTATTTCATTCTCTTTTACTTTCCAACGAAAAAGAAAAAAAAATCCCTTCTCCTACAGCCATTTTCTGTTTTGATGGTTTGTAAAACGTATAATCAAAATAAAAATTGCCTTATTTATGTGAAGATGTCTAAATGGTATTCACTTTACAAGGGTCATGCGCCGTAAAACTCAGCAGTATAAATGATCATATCCTTTTTGTAAGCGGCATTATGATTGGTCATTTCAAAGGAAAAAGTATAGGTGCACCGATACTTTTGTGCACACGCCTAATTATGGGGGTCAAACAATTACTCGGAATGTATTCAAAGGATATATACGTATATATATATAAACAAATTTGCCATCTCAAAATTGTCCAGAGTTCTTGGCCAAAAATGTTGCATACATAAATATCCAATCCAATTTTTTTGTCAGAATCTTGTGATCCATCATGTAAAAGACATAAATTGTTCTTATTACTAGTCAAGGGCCATAAAAGCTCGTGCAATGGCACATTGTCCATCTTGTCAATTTTACATTTTGTCACTACCTAAAATTTAGTTGGGTCTGGAATGGAATTCAATTTCTTGCCAATCCTCCATGTATATAAAAAAAAAAGCGAAGTTTGCTGTAGCTACTACTCGAGCCCAGCAGACGATATTGACTTTACTGGTGTTTAGCGGCTCAAAAACCCGTTAACAGTCTTATAGAGCCATCCTGAGAAATGGGAAAAATACATAGGAATCCAGGAACCTGCCCTACTCTTACTGACGAATAGATTCCTAAACGTGCTTGGAAGATAGTCTCAAATACAGTAATGACCAGTTTACGACCTCATTCAAAACTCAGTGGCGCCGGTAAGGCTTGAACCTGGGTCCTCTGGTTTCAAGTTCATCATGCTATCAGCTGGGCCACGTCGGCCTCCTCAACAATATTAAGAGAGCATAACCAGAATGACTGGTATAACATGTTGTATCCATAACCAGAATGACTGGTATAACATGTTGTATCCATAACCAGAATGACTGGTATAACATGTTGTATCCATAACCAGAATGACTGGTATAACATGTTGTATCCATAACCAGAATGACTGGTATAACATGTTGTATCCATAACCAGAATGACTGGTATAACATGTTGTATCCATAACCAGAATGACTGGTATAACATGTTGTATCCATAACCAGAATGACTGGTATAACATGTTGTATCCATAACCAGAATGACTGGTATAACATGTTGTATCCATAACCAGAATGACTGGTATAACATGTTGTATCCATAACCAGAATGACTGGTATAACATGTTGTATCCATAACCAGAATGACTGGTATAACATGTTGTATCCATAACCAGAATGACTGGTATAACATGTTGTATCCATAACCAGAATGACTGGTATAACATGTTGTATCCATAACCAGAATGACTGGTATAACATGTTGTATCCATAACCAGAATGACTGGTATAACATGTTGTATCCATAACCAGAATGACTGGTATAACATGTTGTATCCATAACCAGAATGACTGGTATAACATGTTGTATCCATAACCAGAATGACTGGTATAACATGTATCCATAACCAGAATGACTGGCATAACATGTTGTATCCATAACCAGAATGACTGGTATAACATGTATCCATAACCAGAATGACTGGTATAACATGTTGTATCCATAACCAGAATGACTGGGATAACATGTTGTATCCATAACCAGAATGACTGGCATAACATGTTGTATCCATAACCAGAATGACTGGCATAACATGTTGTATCCATAACCAGAATGACTGGCATAACATGTTGTATCCAATCAAATGCATTCTGACTAATCTTCAGTTAAGATCTTTATGCAACTTCACTGGAGCAAGAGTTGGTCCTTAATTTTGTCTACCTTTGCATATTCAAAATGATCACCAGGGCTGAAAATCGACAGTGTTGTGGAAATTGATACTCGCCCTGAAACGCAAGAGATCATTTCCATGATGGCATGTATTTGTGCAAAATGAAATCCTGATTTCCCATTACAGCACTGTTCCCATGTCAATTCCTGCAACATTCAATTGTCTCATATGCTCGATACATTTAAAATGCAACATTTTTGATTTTTGATTATTTTTAGTCCACGTTTTTTTGTTCTAATCAAAATTGTATTTTATGTTTAATAACACAAGTCTCTTTGTCCCAAAGGTTAACATATGGCGATAAACAGTTACATAAGATACTCACTACTTCTTTCAGTTAAAACTTATTTTGCAGCAGGACTTCAATTTCATTCTAGAAATTCAAAAAATACCAAGTTTTGCATATTCAAATGTACCGAGTGTCTTTGTGCAATATAAAATCCAATTTATTCAGACGGCCAAGGTGGCTTTTCAAAAATAGTTCCCCATTACAGCGCTATTCCCATGTTAATGCATGCACCGTTCAATTGTCTCATGTATATTGTGTAAATATCCATTGAGTTGTTTTATTATAAATTGTACATTCAGTTGTTTTTTGAGTGTCTGTATTTCATCTGATATTTATCATACATTGCTGACATTCATGTTTCATTATCTGACATTAAAATATATTGAATCTTCGAACTAGTTGTGGTTTTCCATGTAACATCCCTTTTATGTTTTTATGAACACAACGTATTTATGCCACTGTCACTGAATGTTATGTATTTTACCTGAATTATCCCATGTTTGACTAGCGATTTCCTTTTGTCTACCTGTTTTGACGTTTCGAATTACCGTTAAAGTTTTTGTTCTTCCTCCTTTCTCGAAAATGAATTGTCTGAAAGCTGTGAAACTTGGCACAAATGTTCATTATCATTACCCTTTTATATGACAAGAACCATAACTCTGTTAGGTATTTAACCTAAATTATTCCCCTTTTTGACTTGGATTTTCAATTACAATGTTGAATGTGTTGACTTGTAATATTCCAAGTGACATTTAACCGAAAGGTTTTAAGCTTGGCATACACATTCATCATCATTACACACCCATATGCGACAAGCACCTTAACTGTGTTATTCATTTTACAAGAATTACATCCCTTTTCTGCTTTGTGGTTAAAATGTATGTACAGTCAACTTGGTATACCATATGTGACAAGCAATGTAACTGTCTTTCATTTGACCAGACTTATTTGCTCTCCTAGAAGTTTTAACCTGATTGTGAAGCACTTATGGTGCAAATCCAGGCTTATGGCCATCTGTCAATATTGTTTTTACCTTGGATGTCCGTCACAAGTTGTGTCCGCTCCATATCTCTTGAACCACTTGAGGGATTTTTAAATAACTTTGCACACATGTTCACCATATCGAGACGACGTGCAGAGTGCAACTTCCAGTCACATCCGTTTAAGTTTAAGACCACACTTAGAGGGTCGAAGGTCATATGCACTATATTTCGTGTCCGCTCCATATCTCTTTAACCACTTAATGGATTTTGAAATAACTTGTCGCACGTGGGGAGACATGTTTTTGATACAAAAAAAAAACCGTCTTGTTTATTTAGATTTCTTAGTTATAATGTTGGATGTACAGTCATATTTCAAATAAGGTTAGACTTGGTATACATATTCATCATCATTACACAACCATATGTGTGACAAGTACCATATCTCTGTTATGCTTTTATTAGAATCATCCCCCTTTTTTTAGATAACATCCATTTATCAGAAAGCTTTGAAACTTGGCAAATATGTTCACCATCATTACACAACCATATAATTATGACAAGCACCATAACACGGTCATGCATTTTATCAGAATTATCCCTCGTTTTCACATAGATTTTTGGTGTAATGTTCCAAAAACTTATTTACAGAAAACCTTTAAAACTTAGCATACATGTTCATCATCTCTGTCATGCCTTTTACCAAAATATCACCTTTTTAGTCCCCCACCGGTCCCGGTGGGGACTATAGCTTTGCACTCCGTCCGTCCTTCTGAAATGCTTGTCCGGGCCATATTTTCAATACTATAAGACTGAGATACCAAACTTGGTATGTGGATACATCTTGGGATAGCGGTGTGTCGCGTACCAAAAAAGTGCACTGTGACCTCTGTCATAGAAAATGCTTGTCCGGACCGTATTTTCAATACTATAACACTTAGAGGTACCAAACTTGATATTTGAATACATCTTGGGATAGCGGTGTGTCGCATACCAAAATAAGGTCACAGTGGGCTTGACCTGTGACCTCTGTCATAGAAAATGTTCCAAAAATGCTTGTCCGGGCCATATTTTCAATACTATAAGACTTTGAGATACCAAACTTGGTATGTGGATACATCTTGGGATAGCAGTGTCGCGTACCAAAATAAGGCCATTGTGACCTTGACCTGTGACCTCTGTCATAGACTATGCTTGTCCGAACCGTATTTTTAATACTATAATACTTACAGATACCAATCTTGGTGTGTGAATAGATCTTGGGATAGCGGTGTGTCACGTACCAAAATAAGGTCACTATGACCTTGACCTGTGACTCTTGTCATAGGAAATGCTTGTCCGAACCGTATTTTAAGTACTATAACACTTAGAGATACCAAACTTGCTATGTGGATACATCTTGGGATAGCGGTGTGTCACATACCAAAATAAGGTCATTGGATTCTGTCTGTCATTCCGCAGTTTGTGTCCGGACTGTACCTTCAAAACCTCTGCATCGATTTTTGAATTACATGGCACAAGTGATCACCATAACAAGACGATGTGTCGTGCGCAAATCCCAGGTCCGTACCTCAAAGGTCAAGGTCACACTTGAAGTTCATAGGTCAGAAAACAGGTACGCAATTTCGTGTCCGGACCGTAACGTAACAACCCCTGCAGGGATTTTAAAATAACTTGGCACAAGTGATCAACATAACAAGACGATGTGTCGCGCGCAAAACCCAGGTCCTTACCTCAAAGGTCAAAGTCACACTTGAAGTTCACAGGTGAAAAACAGGTACGCAACTTTGTGTCCGGACCGTAACGTCACAACCCCTGCAGGGATTTTTAAATAACTTGGCACAAGTGATCACCATAACAAGACGATGTGTCGCGCGCAAAACCCAGGTCCGAACTTCAAAGGTCAAGGTCACACTTGCAGTTCATAGGTCAAAAACAGATGCGCAATTTCGTGTCCGAACCGTGACGTAACAACCCCTGCAGGGATTTTTAAATAACTTGACACAAGTGATCACCATAACAAGATGATGTGTTACGCGCAAAACCCAGGTCTTTAAGGTCAAGGTCACACTTGGAGGTCAAAAGTCAATTGTGTCCGGTCAATAACTCTGGCATTCATGGACGGATTTTCAAATAACTTGGCACAAGTGCTCACCACAACAAGACGACATGTCGTGCACAAAATCCAGGTCCATGGCTCCAAGGTCAAGGTAATACTTAGAGGTCAAAGGACACTTCGGGGACATTTATCACTTACAACAGTGATATTTCTTGTTATATCTACTTTAACAATGGGAGTACCGCCTTTGAATTGTCAGTTCTCAGTTTTAAACATGACCTTCTTATTATATAAATTCGCAACATCCGAATCAGTACCACTATATTGCCTTAGTAACGTGAGAGTCCATACTAAACACACATACTCAAGATTGAGAAAAAGAGGTCACAGCATCCAAACGCATTAGCATTTTAGATCCGCACTGTATCACAAACAAAGAGTAAATTAACTATGCAATGAAAATGACAATACACGACACAAAGAGTGGTGAAGACAGGGTTACCGACTAGGAAAGGTCAGTAGGCAATATGGCCCACCGGTTAGCTTTAAACTGATTTTAAGGATGTTGGCTGGGCAAGTTTTGATATCTTCAAATCTAAGAATGTTATTTGTTAAATCATTGTTTTATTTGACAACATAATTGTTTCATCTTTTTGCATTCTAGTAGATATGGATACAATGCAGGATTTAAGAGGGTAAAAACAAATTTTAAGCAGAATTTTCTTTTTCATAGTTTTTCCTCATTTGTGACCATATTTTGTTATCAACAAAATAGGGGGTATGGGTAGCTCTGAGTAAAATTTATCATTTTGCTTTAGAAAAAATAAGTTTTTTGTTTTTATGCCCCGAAGGAAGGGAGGCATATAGTAGACGCACTGTCTGTCTGTTCGTCAGTACAATCGTGTCCACTTCATAACTCTGACAATAATGGACGGATTTTCAAATAACTTCGCACAGTTGCTCACCACAACAACACGACATGTCGTGCACAAAATCCAGGTATGAGGCTCCAAGGTCAAGGTCACACTTAGAGGTCTAAGGTCAAAATCCGTTCGTCTGTACAATCGTGTCCGCTTCATAACTCTGACAATAATGGACGGAATTTCAAATAACTTCGCATAATTTCTCACTACAAGATTTGTTTTTTTTTAAATATTTTTTTGTGTTATTTTTTTTTTTAATTTTATTTTATTTGATTGATTTTTGATTGATTTTTTTTTTTTTAATAATTTTTTTTTTTTTTTTTTTTTTATTTATTTTTTTTTTTTTTAAATTATTTTTAAATATATCTGTTGGTTTCATATTGCTCTAAGGTCACTTCGGGGGCATTTGTCCCTTACTGTGACATTTCTTGTTCATTAGTGGAATCAGGGCTTTATATGACATATAAAGCCCTGGTGGAATACATGAATAAAAGTGGATACTGGGCTAATTTTATATTCGATCTCAATGTCCAAATTGTGTGTATAGTAATTTACAGTGAAAATATCAAAATAACTCAAAAATGTGTGTAATTTAAAGAAATTTAATAAAAAACAATTAGAAGCCTGATGACCTGTATGTGGTTTTACTTGTATTGGACCTGGTAATATACAAGTTTCAAAAAAAATTAGCATTAGAACATACTTTTTTATCTTGAATTATTAGTAAGCCCCGTGTGGTTCCGGGGGAAAGAATAGGGCCACTGCAGATCCCGTTGGAGGGGAAGGCAGAGACCCACCCCCACCCCACACCCCAAATTCATGTTCATTTTATCATTTTTTGTTCATGCTCATTCAAGGTCTTCATCATGATCCCTGCATTGTTTCAGATGCCATCTCGCTCATATCACTAGAGCAGTGGCAAAAATACAATAACGTGGCTCCAGCGTAAATGGAGTGCCTACAATAGCATTTGCAGCAACTCTGCAGTTCAGGGTGAGAAGGTTCTATTCCCGTTCTCCATATTTTATCTCGATGTACATGGAGGATGAGCCTGGCGTGTTCATTCCTGTTAGGCGCCATATAACCTTTCATGTGTTGGTGCGCCTTAAAACCCCAATTCAATCAATCACTGTTTTTAATGGAGTGCGTTGTCCAGTGGTAGAGCGCCAAACTCCTGATCGTGAGGTCGTGGGGTCGATCCTCCGACGCGGCTACGTTATTTATCCTTGAGCAAGATATAAACCACATTGCGTAGTACTGGTTCTACCCAGAAAGTCATCGAGAGTGATTAATCTAAGTTGCAAGAACTTGTTTCGCAATCGATGTTAATTTTACAATATCGGATTGGTGACTTTGCGATGTCGCAATGAGGCGAAAAGTCGCAAACCCGCCGTTTTGGACGAAATTTCGTGGCGAAAAGTCGACATTTTACAATATCGGATTGGCGACTTTGCGAGTCGAAATTTCGTCCAAAACGGCGGGTTTGCGACTTTTCGCCTTCGACTTTTCGGGTTGGCGACTTTTCGCCTTCGACTTTTCGTGTTGGCGACTTTTCGCCTTTTCGCCTTGTATTAGCAGGGCGAAAAGTCACGAAGTCGAAATGGCCGCATCCGTCTTCCATATGTATGCGATATTCCTCGTGGATAATGTATATGAGGTTTTTAAGAGGAAATGTAACAAAGAGAGGTACCTTTGTTTAAAATATGTGTTCATATTTATGCTTTGGCAAAGTATTGTCTTTATTGGCGAACGTTTTACATATACACATATCTAAATTGATAACATTATCAAATTATAAAATCGAAGGAACAGTGATACGAAAATGAGCAGATAATATAAACTGTATATATCACAGACTGTCTGAAGTAAATCCGAAACTAAATCTTCTTGTTTATATGAGGCACGGCCAGGAAAGACCTTCTTGAAAAATTGACACTTATCAAAGTAGAGATAAGCGTAGGAAAGTCAAATCTTCTCCCATTGTGCGCAACAAGGAATACATTTGTAAATGTGAGCCAAATGGGCCATCGTACATTTGAGTACTTGTCCAGCCATTTCACACAACTTCTCCAGCTTGGATGGAGACTGGTTCAACGTTATTGCCATTAACAGTCATTCTTGAACCATTTATATCTATTCCTGTAACCTGCTGAGCACTAGTTGTAATACACTGTAGGAATCACA
>JAWPHD010021985.1:0-26562 GCA_037043455.1 Cyrtodaria siliqua
GTGTCCAAATGGTTATTATTTATAAAGGTTATTACGTAAAGACTTATGTACATTATTATCTGGCGTGTTGTAATGGTTGTTACTATGATACTTGTTTATGATTATGTGCAGCAAACCTGTAATCAAGACACAACGTTAATCTCTTACCAAGTGAGCCCAGAAGTTGCATGTACAAGCCATGATACGGCAACAATGAGTTCACCGTAAGTTTTTCATTTGTAGTACGTACTTTCGAAACAGAGATGACCACGTCAGAAATAGCCACTGGCACTCTATGGCACGCAAAATGATACTCTGTTGACATTTTTATGTCCAAGGGATCGTAATTCGTTTACGGAGTAAATAGAAAAAATAGAGATAACGTTGCTCTTTGCAGCTATGCCGAGTATGTGTCCAAATGGTTATTATTTTATAAAGGTATTACGTAAAGAATATGTACATTATTATCTGGCGTGTTGTAATGGTTGTTACTATGATACTTGTTATGATTATTGCAGCAAACCTGCTATCAAGACACAACGTTAATCTCTTACCAAGTGAGCCCAGAAGTTGCATGTACAAGCCATGACTACGGCAACAATGAGTTTCACCGTAAGTTTTTCATTTGTATACGTACTTTCAACAGAGATGACCACGTCAGAAATGCCACTGGCACTCTATGGCACGCAAAATGATACTCGTTGACATTTTATGTCCAAGGGACGTAAGTCGTTTACGGGTAAATAGAAAACATAGAGATAACGTTGCTCTTTCAGCGATCTGAGTGTCCAAATGGTTTTTATTTATAAAGGTATTACGTATAGAATATGTACATTATTATCTGGCGTGTTGTAATGGTTGTTACTATGATACTTGTTATGATTATTGCAGCAAACCTGTATCAAGACACAACGTTAATCTCTTACCAAGTGAGCCAAGAAGTTGCATGTACAAGCCATGACACGGCAACAATGAGTTTCACCGTAAGTTTTTCATTTGTATACGTACTTTCAACAGAGATGACCACGTCAGAAATGCCACTGGCACTCTATGACACGCAAAATGATACTCGTTGACATTTTATGTCCAAGGGACGTAAGTCGTTTACGGGTAAATAGAAAACATAGAGATACGTTGCTCTTTCTGCGATCTGAGTGTCCAAATGGTTATTATTTATAAAGGTATTACGTAAAGAATATGTACATTATTATCTGGCGTGTTGTAATGGTTGTTACTATGATACTTGTTATGATTATTGCAGCAAACCTGTATCAAGACACAACGTTAATCTCTTACCAAGTGAGCCCAGAAGTTGCATGTACAAGCCATGACACGGCAACAATGAGTTTCACCGTAAGTTTTTCATTTGTATACGTACTTTCAACAGAGATGACCACGTCAGAAATGCCACTGGCACTCTATGACACGCAAAATGATACTCGTTGACATTTTATGTCCAAGGGACGTAATTCGTTTACGGGTAAATAGAAAAAATAGAGATAACGTTGCTCTTTCAGCGATCTGAGTGTCCAAATGGTTATTATTTATAAAGGTATTACGTAAAGAATATGTACATTATTATCTGGCGTGTTGTAATGGTTGTTACTATGATACTTGTTATGATTATTGCAGCAAACCTGTATCAAGACACAACGTTAATCTCTTACCAAGTGAGCCCAGAAGTTGCATGTACAAGCATGATACGGCAACAATGAGTTTCACCGTAAGTTTTTCATTTGTATACGTACTTTCAACAGAGATGACCACGTCAGAAATGCCACTGGCACTCTATGGCACGCAAATGATACTCGTTGACATTTTATGTCCAAGGGACGTAATTCGTTTACGGGTAAATAGAAAAAATAGAGATAACGTTGCTCTTTCAGCGATCTGAGTGTCCAAATGGTTTTTATTTATAAAGGTATTACGTATAGAATATGTACATTATTATCTGGCGTGTTGTAATGGTTGTTACTATGATACTTGTTATGATTATTGCAGCAAACCTGTATCAAGACACAACGTTAATCTCTTACCAAGTGAGCCAGAAGTTGCATGTACAAGCCATGACACGGCAACAATGAGTTTCACCGTAAGTTTTTCATTTGTATACGTACTTTCAACAGAGATGACCACGTCAGAAATGCCACTGGCACTCTATGGCACGCAAAATGATACTCGTTGACATTTTATGTCCAAGGGACGTAAGTCGTTTACGGGTAAATAGAAAACATAGAGATAACGTTGCTCTTTCTGCGATCTGAGTGTCCAAATGGTTATTATTTATAAAGGTATTACGTAAAGATATGTACATTATTATCTGGCGTGTTGTAATGGTTGTTACTATGATACTTGTTATGATTATTGCAGCAAACCTGTATCAAGACACAACGTTAATCTCTTACCAAGTGAGCCCAGAAGTTGCATGTACAAGCCATGACACGGCAACAATGAGTTTCACCGTAAGTTTTTTCATTTGTATACGTACTTTCAACAGAGATGACCACGTCAGAAATGCCACTGGCACTCTATGGCACGCAAAATGATACTCGTTGACATTTTATGTCCAAGGGACGTAATTCGTTTACGGGTAAATAGAAAAAATAGAGATAACGTTGCTCTTTCTGCGATCTGAGTGTCCAAATGGTTATTATTTATAAAGGTATTACGTAAAGAATATGTACATTATTATCTGGCGTGTTGTAATGGTTGTTACTATGATACTTGTTATGATTATTGCAGCAAACCTGTATCAAGACACAACGTTAATCTCTTACCAAGTGAGCCCAGAAGTTGCATGTACAAGCCATGACACGGCAACAATGAGTTTCACCGTAAGTTTTTCATTTGTATACGTACTTTCAACAGAGATGACCACGTCAGAAATGCCACTGGCACTCTATGGCACGCAAAATGATACTCGTTGACATTTTATGTCCAAGGGACGTAATTCGTTTACGGGTAAATAGAAAAAATAGAGATAACGTTGCTCTTTCTGCGATCTGAGTGTCCAAATGGTTATTATTTATAAAGGTATTACGTAAAGAATATGTACATTATTATCTGGCGTGTTGTAATGGTTGTTACTATGATACTTGTTATGATTATTGCAGCAAACCTGTATCAAGACACAACGTTAATCTCTTACCAAGTGAGCCCAGAAGTTGCATGTACAAGCCATGATACGGCAACAATGAGTTTCACCGTAAGTTTTTCATTTGTATACGTACTTTCAACAGAGATGACCACGTCAGAAATGCCACTGGCACTCTATGGCACGCAAAATGATACTCGTTGACATTTTATGTCCAAGGGACGTAATTCGTTTACGGGTAAATAGAAAAAATAGAGATAACGTTGCTCTTTCAGCGATCTGAGTGTCCAAATGGTTTTTATTTATAAAGGTATTACGTATAGAATATGTACATTAATATCTGGCGTGTTGTAATGGTTGTTACTATGATACTTGTTATGATTATTGCAGCAAACCTGTATCAAGACACAACGTTAATCTCTTACCAAGTGAGCCAAGAAGTTGCATGTACAAGCCATGACACGGCAACAATGAGTTTCACCGTAAGTTTTTCATTTGTATACGTACTTTCAACAGAGATGACCACGTCAGAAATGCCACTGGCACTCTATGGCACGCAAAATGATACTCGTTGACATTTTATGTCCAAGGGACGTAAGTCGTTTACGGGTAAATAGAAAACATAGAGATAACGTTGCTCTTTCTGCGATCTGAGTGTCCAAATGGTTATTATTTATAAAGGTATTACGTAAAGAATATGTACATTATTATCTGGCGTGTTGTAATGGTTGTTACTATGATACTTGTTATGATTATTGCAGCAAACCTGTATCAAGACACAACGTTAATCTCTTACCAAGTGAGCCCAGAAGTTGCATGTACAAGCCATGACACGGCAACAATGAGTTTCACCGTAAGTTTTTCATTTGTATACGTACTTTCAACAGAGATGACCACGTCAGAAATGCCACTGGCACTCTATGGCACGCAAAATGATACTCGTTGACATTTTATGTCCAAGGGACGTAATTCGCTTACGGGTAAATAGAAAACATAGAGATAACGTTGCTCTTTCTGCGATCTGAGTGTCCAAATGGTTATTATTTATAAAGGTATTACGTAAAGAATATGTACATTATTATCTGGCGTGTTGTAATGGTTGTTACTATGATACTTGTTATGATTATTGCAGCAAACCTGTATCAAGACACAACGTTAATCTCTTACCAAGTGAGCCCAGAAGTTGCATGTACAAGCCATGACACGGCAACAATGAGTTTCACCGTAAGTTTTTCATTTGTATACGTACTTTCAACAGAGATGACCACGTCAGAAATGCCACTGGCACTCTATGGCACGCAAAATGATACTCGTTGACATTTTATGTCCAAGGGACGTAATTCGTTTACGGGTAAATAGAAAAAATAGAGATAATGTTGCTCTTTCTGCGATCTGAGTGTCCAAATGGTTATTATTTATAAAGGTATTACGTATAGAATATGTACATTATTATCTGGCGTGTTGTAATGGTTGTTACTATGATACTTATTATGATTATTGCAGCAAACCTGTATTAAGACACAACGTTAATCTCTTACCAAGTGAGCCCAGAAGTTGCATGTACAAGCCATGACACGGCAACAATGAGTTTCACCGTAAGTTTTTCATTTGTATACGTACTTTCAACAGAGATGACCACGTCAGAAATGCCACTGGCACTCTATGGCACGCAAAATGATACTCGTTGACATTTTATGTCCAAGGGACGTAATTCGTTTACGGGTAAATAGAAAAAATAGAGATAACGTTGCTCTTTCTGCGATCTGAGTGTCCGAATGGTTATTATTTATAAAGGTATTACGTAAAGAATATGTACATTATTATCTGGCGTGTTGTAATGGTTGTTACTATGATACTTGTTATGATTATTGCAGCAAACCTGTATCAAGACACAACGTTAATCTCTTACCAAGTGAGCCCAGAAGTTGCATGTACAAGCCATGATACGGCAACAATGAGTTTCACCGTAAGTTTTTCATTTGTATACGTACTTTCAACAGAGATGACCACGTCAGAAATGCCACTGGCACTCTATGGCACGCAAAATGATACTCGTTGACATTTTATGTCCAAGGGACGTAATTCGTTTACGGGTAAATAGAAAAAATAGAGATAACGTTGCTCTTTCAGCGATCTGAGTGTCCAAATGGTTTTTATTTATAAAGGTATTACGTATAGAATATGTACATTAATATCTGGCGTGTTGTAATGGTTGTTACTATGATACTTGTTATGATTATTGCAGCAAACCTGTATCAAGACACAACGTTAATCTCTTACCAAGTGAGCCAAGAAGTTGCATGTACAAGCCATGACACGGCAACAATGAGTTTCACCGTAAGTTTTTCATTTGTATACGTACTTTCAACAGAGATGACCACGTCAGAAATGCCACTGGCACTCTATGGCACGCAAAATGATACTCGTTGACATTTTATGTCCAAGGGACGTAAGTCGTTTACGGGTAAATAGAAAACATAGAGATAACGTTGCTCTTTCTGCGATCTGAGTGTCCAAATGGTTATTATTTATAAAGGTATTACGTAAAGAATATGTACATTATTATCTGGCGTGTTGTAATGGTTGTTACTATGATACTTGTTATGATTATTGCAGCAAACCTGTATCAAGACACAACGTTAATCTCTTACCAAGTGAGCCCAGAAGTTGCATGTACAAGCCATGACACGGCAACAATGAGTTTCACCGTAAGTTTTTCATTTGTATACGTACTTTCAACAGAGATGACCACGTCAGAAATGCCACTGGCACTCTATGGCACGCAAAATGATACTCGTTGACATTTTATGTCCAAGGGACGTAATTCGCTTACGGGTAAATAGAAAACATAGAGATAACGTTGCTCTTTCTGCGATCTGAGTGTCCAAATAGTTATTATTTATAAAGGTATTACGTAAAGAATATGTACATTATTATCTGGCGTGTTGTAATGGTTGTTACTATGATACTTGTTATGATTATTGCAGCAAACCTGTATCAAGACACAACGTTAATCTCTTACCAAGTGAGCCCAGAAGTTGCATGTACAAGCCATGACACGGCAACAATGAGTTTCACCGTAAGTTTTTCATTTGTATACGTACTTTCAACAGAGATGACCACGTCAGAAATGCCACTGGCACTCTATGGCACGCAAAATGATACTCGTTGACATTTTATGTCCAAGGGACGTAATTCGTTTACGGGTAAATAGAAAAAATAGAGATAATGTTGCTCTTTCTGCGATCTGAGTGTCCAAATGGTTATTATTTATAAAGGTATTACGTATAGAATATGTACATTATTATCTGGCGTGTTGTAATGGTTGTTACTATGATACTTGTTATGATTATTGCAGCAAACCTGTATCAAGACACAACGTTAATCTCTTACCAAGTGAGCCCAGAAGTTGCATGTACAAGCCATGACACGGCAACAATGAGTTTCACCGTAAGTTTTTCATTTGTATACGTACTTTCAACAGAGATGACCACGTCAGAAATGCCACTGGCACTCTATGGCACGCAAAATGATACTCGTTGACATTTTATGTCCAAGGGACGTAATTCGTTTACGGGTAAATATAAAAAATAGAGATAACGTTGCTCTTTCTGCGATCTGAGTGTCCAAATGGTTATTATTTATAAAGGTATTACGTATAGAATATGTACATTATTATCTGGCGTGTTGTAATGGTTGTTACTATGATACTTGTTATGATTATTGCAGCAAACCTGTATCAAGACACAACGTTAATCTCTTACCAAGTGAGCCCAGACGTTGCATTTACAAGCCATGACACGGCAACAATGAGTTTCACCGTAAGTTTTTCATTTGTATACGTACTTTCAACAGAGATGACCACGTCAGAAATGCCACTGGCACTCTATGGCACGCAAAATGATACTCGTTGACATTTTATGTCCAAGGGACGTAATTCGTTTACGGGTAAATAGAAAAAATAGAGATAACGTTGCTCTTTCTGCGATCTGAGTGTCCAAATGGTTATTATTTATAAAGGTATTACGTAAAGAATATGTACATTATTATCTGGCGTGTTGTAATGGTTGTTACTATGATACTTGTTATGATTATTGCAGCAAACCTGTATCAAGACACAACGTTAATCTCTTACCAAGTGAGCCCAGAAGTTGCATGTACAAGCCATGACACGGCAACAATGTGTTTCACAGTAAGTTTTTCATTTTTACGTACTTTCAACAGAGATGACCACGTCAGAAATGCCACTGGCACTCTATGGCACGCAAAATGATACTCGTTGACATTTTATGTCCAAGGGACGTAATTCGTTTACGGGTAAATAGAAAAAATAGAGATAACGTTGCTCTTTCTGCGATCTGAGTGTCCAAATGGTTATTATTTATAAAGGTATTACGTATAGAATATGTACATTATTATCTGGCGTGTTGTAATGGTTGTTACTATGATACTTGTTATGATTATTGCAGCAAACCTGTATCAAGACACAACGTTAATCTCTTACCAAGTGAGCCCAGAAGTTGCATGTACAAGCCATGACACGGCAACAATGAGTTTCACCGTAAGTTTTTCATTTATATACGTACTTTCAACAGAGATGACCACGTCAGAAATGCCACTGGCACTCTATGGCACGCAAAATGATACTCGTTGACATTTTATGTCCAAGGGACGTAATTCGTTTACGTGTAAATAGAAAAAATAGAGATAACGTTGCTCTTTCTGCGATCTGAGTGTCCAAATGGTTATTATTTATAAAGGTATTACGTATAGAATATGTACATTATTATCTGGCGTGTTGTAATGGTTGTTACTATGATACTTGTTATGATTAATGCAGCAAACCTGTATCAAGACACAACGTTAATCTCTTACCAAGTGAGCCCAGAAGTTGCATGTACAAGCCATGACACGGCAACAATGAGTTTCACCGTAAGTTTTTCATTTGTATACGTACTTTCAACAGAGATGACCACGTCAGAAATGCCACTGGCACTCTATGGCACGCAAAATGATACTCGTTGACATTTTATGTCCAAGGGACGTAATTCGTTTACGGGTGAATAGAAAAAATAGAGATAATGTTGCTCTTTCTGCGATCTGAGTGTCCAAATGGTTATTATTTATAAAGGTATTACGTATAGAATATGTACATTATTATCTGGCGTGTTGTAATGGTTGTTACTATGATACTTGTTATGATTATTGCAGCAAACCTGTATCAAGACACAACGTTAATCTCTTACCAAGTGAGCCCAGAAGTTGCATGTACAAGCCATGACACGGCAACAATGAGTTTCACCGTAAGTTTTTCATTTGTATACGTACTTTCAACAGAGATGACCACGTCAGAAATGCCACTGGCACTCTATGGCACGCAAAATGATACTCGTTGACATTTTATGTCCAAGGGACGTAATTCGTTTACGGGTAAATAGAAAAAATAGAGATAACGTTGCTCTTTCTGCGATCTGAGTGTCCAAATGGTTATTATTTATAAAGGTGTTACGTATAGAATATGTACATTATTATCTGGCGTGTTGTAATGGTTGTTACTATGATACTTGTTATGATTATTGCAGCAAACCTGTATCAAGACACAACGTTAATCTCTTACCAAGTGAGCCCAGAAGTTGCATATACAAGCCATGACACGGCAACAATGAGTTTCACCGTAAGTTTTGCATTTGTATACGTACTTTCAACAGAGATGACCACGTCAGAAATGCCACTGGCACTCTATGGCACGCAAAATGATACTCGTTGACATTTTATGTCCAAGGGACGTAATTCGTTTACGGGTAAATAGAAAAAATAGAGATAACGTCGCTCTTTCTGCGATCTGAGTGTCCAAATGGTTATTATTTATAAACGTATTACGTATAGAATATGTACATTATTATCTGGCGTGTTGTAATGGTTGTTACTATGATACTTGTTATGATTATTGCAGCAAACCTGTATCAAGACACAACGTTAATCTCTTACCAAGTGAGCCCAGAAGTTGCATGTACAAGCCATGACACGGCAACAATGAGTTTCACCGTAAGTTTTTCATTTGTATACGTACTTTCAACAGAGATGACCACGTCAGAAATGCCACTGGCACTCTATGGCACGCAAAATGATACTCGTTGACATTTTATGTCCAAGGGACGTAATTCGTTTACGGGTAAATAGAAAAAAGAGAGATAACGTTGCTCTTTCTGCGATCTGAGTGTCCAAATGGTTATTATTTATAAAGGTATTACGTATAGAATATGTACAATATTATCTGGCGTGTTGTAATGGTTGTTACTATGATACTTGTTATGATTATTGCAGCAAACCTGTATCAAGACACAACGTTAATCTCTTACCAAGTGAGCCCAGAAGTTGCATGTACAAGCCATGACACGGCAACAATGAGTTTCACCGTAAGTTTTTCATGTGTATACGTACTTTCAACAGAGATGACCACGTCAGAAATGCCACTGGAACTCTATGGCACGCAAAATAATACTCGTTGACATTTTATGTCCAAGGGACGTAATTCGTTTACGGGTAAATAGAAAAAATAGAGATAACGTTGCTCTTTCTGCGATCTGAGTGTCCAAATGGTTATTATTTATAAAGGTATTACGTATAGAATATGTACATTATTATCTGGCGTGTTGTAAGGGTTGTTACTATGATACTTGTTATGATTATTGCAGCAAACCTGTATCAAGACACAACGTTAATCTCTTACCAAGTCAGCCCAGAAGTTGCATGTACAAGCCATGACACGGCAACAATGAGTTTCACCGTAAATTTTTCATTTGTATACGTACTTTCAACAGAGATGACCACGTCAGAAATGCCACTGGCACTCTATGGCACGCAAATGATACTCGTTGACATTTTATGTCCAAGGGACGTAATTCGTTTACGGGTAAATAGAAAAAATAGAGATAACGTTGCTCTTTCTGCGATCTGAGTGTCCAAATGGTTATTATTTATAAAGGTATTACGTATAGAATATGTACATTATTATCTGGCGTGTTGTAATGGTTGTTACTATGATACTTGTTATGATAATTGCAGCAAACCTGTATCAAGACACAACGTCAATCTCTTACTAAGTGAGCCCAGAAGTTGCATGTACAAGCCATGACACGGCAACAATGAGTTTCATCGTAAGTTTTTCATTTGTATACGTACTTTCAACAGAGATGACCACGTCAGAAATGCCACTGGCACTCTATGGCACGCAAAATGATACTCGTTGACATTTTATGTCCAAGGGACGTAATTCGTTTACGGGTAAATAGAAAAAATAGAGATAACGTTGCTCTTTCTGCGATCTGAGTGTCCAAATGGTTATTATTTATAAAGGTATTACGTAAAGAATATGTACATTATTATCTGGCGTGTTGTAATGGTTGTTACTATGATACTTGTTATGATTATTGCAGCAAACCTGTATCAAGACAAAACGTTAATCTCTTACCAAGTGAGCCCAGAAGTTGCATGTACAAGCCATGACACGGCAACAATGAGTTTCACCGTAAGTTTTTCATTTGTATACGTACTTTCAACAGAGATGACCACGTCAGAAATGCCACTGGCACTCTATGGCACGCAAAATGATACTCGTTGACGTTTTATGTCCAAGGGACGTAATTCGTTTACGGGTAAATAGAAAAAATAGAGATAACGTTGCTCTTTCTGCGATCTGAGTGTCCAAATGGTTATTATTTATAAAGGTATTACGTAAAGAATATGTACATTATTATCTGGCGTGTTGTAATGGTTGTTACTATGATACTTGTTATGATTATTGCAGCAAACCTGTATCAAGACACAACGTTAATCTCTTACCAAGTGAGCCCAGAAGTTGCATGTACAAGCCATGACACGGCAACAATGAGTTTCACCGTAAGTTTTTCATTTGTATACGTACTTTCAACAGAGATGACCACGTCAGAAATGCCACTGGCACTCTATGGCACGCAAAATGATACTCGTTGACATTTTATGTCCAAGGGACGTAATTCGTTTACGGGTAAATAGAAAAAATAGAGATAACGTCGCTCTTTCTGCGATCTGAGTGTCCAAATGGTTATTATTTATAAAGGTATTACGTATAGAATATGTACATTATTATCTGGCGTGTTGTAATGGTTGTTACTATGATACTTGTTATGATTATTGCAGCAAACCTGTATCAAGACACAACGTTAATCTCTTACCAAGTGAGCCCAGAAGTTGCATGTACAAGCCATGACACGGCAACAATGAGTTTCACCGTAAGTTTTTCATTTGTATACGTACTTTCAACAGAGATGACCACGTCAGAAATGCCACTGGCACTCTATGGCACGCAAAATGATACTCGTTGACATTTTATGTCCAAGGGACGTAATTCGTTTACGGGTTAATAGAAAAAAGAGAGATAACGTTGCTCTTTCTGCGATCTGAGTGTCCAAATGGTTATTATTTATAAAGGTATTACGTATAGAATATGTACAATATTATCTGGCGTGTTGTAATGGTTGTTACTATGATACTTGTTATGATTATTGCAGCAAACCTGTATCAAGACACAACGTTAATCTCTTACCAAGTGAGCCCAGAAGTTGCATGTACAAGCCATGACACGGCAACAATGAGTTTCACCGTAAGTTTTTCATTTGTATACGTACTTTCAACAGAGATGACCACGTCAGAAATGCCACTGGCACTCTATGGCACGCAAAATAATACTCCTTGACATTTTATGTCCAAGGGACGTAATTCGTTTACGGGTAAATAGAAAAAATAGAGATAACGTTGCTCTTTCTGCGATCTGAGTGTCCAAATGGTTATTATTTATAAAGGTATTACGTATAGAATATGTACATTATTATCTGGCGTGTTGTAATGGTTGTTACTATGATACTTGTTATGATTATTGCAGCAAACCTGTATCAAGACACAACGTTAATCTCTTACCAAGTGAGCCCAGAAGTTGCATGTACAAGCCATGACACGGCAACAATGAGTTTCACCGTAAGTTTTTCATTTGTATACGTACTTTCAACAGAGATGACCACGTCAGAAATGCCACTGGCACTCTATGGCACGCAAAATGATACTCGTTGACATTTTATGTCCAAGGGACGTAATTCGTTTACGGGTAAATAGAAAAAATAGAGATAACGTCGCTCTTTCTGCGATCTGAGTGTCCAAATGGTTATTATTTATAAACGTATTACGTATAGAATATGTACATTATTATCTGGCGTGTTGTAATGGTTGTTACTATGATACTTGTTATGATTATTGCAGCAAACCTGTATCAAGACACAACGTTAATCTCTTACCAAGTGAGCCCAGAAGTTGCATGAACAAGCCATGACACGGCAACAATGAGTTTCACCGTAAGTTTTTCATTTGTATACGTACTTTCAACAGAGATGACCACGTCAGAAATGCCACTGGCACTCTATGGCACGCAAAATGATACTCGTTGACATTTTATGTCCAAGGGACGTAATTCGTTTACGGGTAAATAGAAAAAAGAGAGATAACGTTGCTCTTTCTGCGATCTGAGTGTCCAAATGGTTATTATTTATAAAGGTATTACGTATAGAATATGTACAATATTATCTGGCGTGTTGTAATGGTTGTTACTATGATACTTGTTATGATTATTGCAGCAAACCTGTATCAAGACACAACGTTAATCTCTTACCAAGTGAGCCCAGAAGTTACATGTACAAGCCATGACACGGCAACAATGAGTTTCACCGTAAGTTTTTCATGTGTATACGTACTTTCAACAGAGATGACCACGTCAGAAATGCCACTGGAACTCTATGGCACGCAAAATAATACTCGTTGACATTTTATGTCCAAGGGACGTAATTCGTTTACGGGTAAATAGAAAAAATAGAGATAACGTTGCTCTTTCTGCGATCTGAGTGTCCAAATGGTTATTATTTATAAAGGTATTACGTATAGAATATGTACATTATTATCTGGCGTGTTGTAAGGGTTGTTACTATGATACTTGTTATGATTATTGCAGCAAACCTGTATCAAGACACAACGTTAATCTCTTACCAAGTCAGCCCAGAAGTTGCATGTACAAGCCATGACACGGCAACAATGAGTTTCACCGTAAATTTTTCATTTGTATACGTACTTTCAACAGAGATGACCACGTCAGAAATGCCACTGGCACTCTATGGCACGCAAATGATACTCGTTGACATTTTATGTCCAAGGGACGTAATTCGTTTACGGGTAAATAGAAAAAATAGAGATAACGTTGCTCTTTCTGCGATCTGAGTGTCCAAATGGTTATTATTTATAAAGGTATTACGTATAGAATATGTACATTATTATCTGGCGTGTTGTAATGGTTGTTACTATGATACTTGTTATGATAATTGCAGCAAACCTGTATCAAGACACAACGTCAATCTCTTACTAAGTGAGCCCAGAAGTTGCATGTACAAGCCATGACACGGCAACAATGAGTTTCATCGTAAGTTTTTCATTTGTATACGTACTTTCAACAGAGATGACCACGTCAGAAATGCCACTGGCACTCTATGGCACGCAAAATGATACTCGTTGACATTTTATGTCCAAGGGACGTAATTCGTTTACGGGTAAATAGAAAAAATAGAGATAACGTTGCTCTTTCTGCGATCTGAGTGTCCAAATGGTTATTATTTATAAAGGTATTACGTAAAGAATATGTACATTATTATCTGGCGTGTTGTAATGGTTGTTACTATGATACTTGTTATGATTATTGCAGCAAACCTGTATCAAGACAAAACGTTAATCTCTTACCAAGTGAGCCCAGAAGTTGCATGTACAAGCCATGACACGGCAACAATGAGTTTCACCGTAAGTTTTTCATTTGTATACGTACTTTCAACAGAGATGACCACGTCAGAAATGCCACTGGCACTCTATGGCACGCAAAATGATACTCGTTGACGTTTTATGTCCAAGGGACGTAATTCGTTTACGGGTAAATAGAAAAAATAGAGATAACGTTGCTCTTTCTGCGATCTGAGTGTCCAAATGGTTATTATTTATAAAGGTATTACGTAAAGAATATGTACATTATTATCTGGCGTGTTGTAATGGTTGTTACTATGATACTTGTTATGATTATTGCAGCAAACCTGTATCAAGACACAACGTTAATCTCTTACCAAGTGAGCCCAGAAGTTGCATGTACAAGCCATGACACGGCAACAATGAGTTTCACCGTAAGTTTTTCATTTGTATACGTACTTTCAACAGAGATGACCACGTCAGAAATGCCACTGGCACTCTATGGCACGCAAAATGATACTCGTTGACATTTTATGTCCAAGGGACGTAATTCGTTTACGGGTAAATAGAAAAAATAGAGATAACGTCGCTCTTTCTGCGATCTGAGTGTCCAAATGGTTATTATTTATAAAGGTATTACGTATAGAATATGTACATTATTATCTGGCGTGTTGTAATGGTTGTTACTATGATACTTGTTATGATTATTGCAGCAAACCTGTATCAAGACACAACGTTAATCTCTTACCAAGTGAGCCCAGAAGTTGCATGTACAAGCCATGACACGGCAACAATGAGTTTCACCGTAAGTTTTGCATTTGTATACGTACTTTCAACAGAGATGACCACGTCAGAAATGCCACTGGCACTCTATGGCACGCAAAATGATACTCGTTGACATTTTATGTCCAAGGGACGTAATTCGTTTACGGGTTAATAGAAAAAAGAGAGATAACGTTGCTCTTTCTGCGATCTGAGTGTCCAAATGGTTATTATTTATAAAGGTATTACGTATAGAATATGTACAATATTATCTGGCGTGTTGTAATGGTTGTTACTATGATACTTGTTATGATTATTGCAGCAAACCTGTATCAAGACACAACGTTAATCTCTTACCAAGTGAGCCCAGAAGTTGCATGTACAAGCCATGACACGGCAACAATGAGTTTCACCGTAAATTTTTCATTTGTATACGTACTTTCAACAGAGATGACCACGTCAGAAATGCCACTGGCACTCTATGGCACGCAAAATAATACTCCTTGACATTTTATGTCCAAGGGACGTAATTCGTTTACGGGTAAATAGAAAAAATAGAGATAACGTTGCTCTTTCTGCGATCTGAGTGTCCAAATGGTTATTATTTATAAAGGTATTACGTATAGAATATGTACATTATTATCTGGCGTGTTGTAATGGTTGTTACTATGATACTTGTTATGATTATTGCAGCAAACCTGTATCAAGGACACAACGTTAATCTCTTACCAAGTGAGCCCAGAAGTTGCATGTACAAGCCATGACACGGCAACAATGAGTTTCACCGTAAATTTTTCATTTGTATACGTACTTTCAATAGAGATGACCACGTCAGAAATGCCACTGGCACTCTATGGCACGCAAAATGATACTCGTTGACATTTTATGTCCAAGGGACGTAATTCGTTTACGGGTAAATAGAAAAAATAGAGATAACGTTGCTCTTTCTGCGATCTGAGTGTCCAAATGGTTATTATTTATAAAGGTATTACGTATAGAATATGTACATTATTATCTGGCGTGTTGTAATGGTTGTTACTATGATACTTGTTATGATAATTGCAGCAAACCTGTATCAAGACACAACGTTAATCTCTTACCAAGTGAGCCCAGAAGTTGCATGTACAAGCCATGACACGGCAACAATGAGTTTCACCGTAAGTTTTTCATTTGTATACGTACTTTCAACAGAGATGACCACGTCAGAAATGCCACTGGCACTCTATGGCACGCAAAATGATACTCGTTGACATTTTATGTCCAAGGGACGTAATTCGTTTACGGGTAAATAGAAAAAATAGAGATAACGTTGCTCTTTCTGCGATCTGAGTGTCCAAATGGTTATTATTTATAAAGGTATTACGTAAAGAATATGTACATTATTATCTGGCGTGTTGTAATGGTTGTTACTATGATACTTGTTATGATTATTGCAGCAAACCTGTATCAAGACACAACGTTAATCTCTTACCAAGTGAGCCCAGAAGTTGCATGTACAAGCCATGACACGGCAACAATGAGTTTCACCGTAAGTTTTTCATTTGTATACGTACTTTCAACAGAGATGACCACCTCAGAAATGCCACTGGCACTCTATGGCACGCAAAATGATACTCGTTGACATTTTATGTCCAAGGGACGTAATTCGTTTACGGGTAAATAGAAAAAATAGAGATAACGTCTCTCTTTCTGCGATCTGAGTGTCCAAATGGTTATTATTTATAAAGGTATTACGTATAGAATATGTACATTATTATCTGGCGTGTTGTAATGGTTGTTACTATGATACTTGTTATGATTATTGCAGCAAACCTGTATCAAGACACAACGTTAATCTCTTACCAAGTGAGCCCAGAAGTTGCATGTACAAGCCATGACACGGCAACAATGAGTTTCACCGTAAGTTTTTCATTTGTATACGTACTTTCAACAGAGATGACCACGTCAGAAATGCCACTGGCACTCTATGGCACGCAAAATGATACTCGTTGACATTTTATGTCCAAGGGACGTAATTCGTTTACGGGTAAATAGAAAAAAGAGAGATAACGTTGCTCTTTCTGCGATCTGAGTGTCCAAATGGTTATTATTTATAAAGGTATTACGTATAGAATATGTACATTATTATCTGGCGTGTTGTAATGGTTGTTACTATGATACTTGTTATGATTATTGCAGCAAACCTGTATCAAGACACAACGTTAATCTCTTACCAAGTGAGCCCAGAAGTTGCATGTACAAGCCATGACACGGCAACAATGAGTTTCACCGTAAATTTTTCATTTGTATACGTACTTTCAATAGAGATGACCACGTCAGAAATGCCACTGGCACTCTATGGCACGCAAAATGATACTCGTTGACATTTTATGTCCAAGGGACGTAATTCGTTTACGGGTAAATAGAAAAAATAGAGATAACGTTGCTCTTTCTGCGATCTGAGTGTCCAAATGGTTATTATTTATAAAGGTATTACGTATAGAATATGTACATTATTATCTGGCGTGTTGTAATGGTTGTTACTATGATACTTGTTATGATAATTGCAGCAAACCTGTATCAAGACACAACGTTAATCTCTTACCAAGTGAGCCCAGAAGTTGCATGTACAAGCCATGACACGGCAACAATGAGTTTCACCGTAAGTTTTTCATTTGTATACGTACTTTCAACAGAGATGACCACGTCAGAAATGCCACTGGCACTCTATGGCACGCAAAATGATACTCGTTGACATTTTATGTCCAAGGGACGTAATTCGTTTACGGGTAAATAGAAAAAATAGAGATAACGTTGCTCTTTCTGCGATCTGAGTGTCCAAATGGTTATTATTTATAAAGGTATTACGTAAAGAATATGTACATTATTATCTGGCGTGTTGTAATGGTTGTTACTATGATACTTGTTATGATTATTGCAGCAAACCTGTATCAAGACACAACGTTAATCTCTTACCAAGTGAGCCCAGAAGTTGCATGTACAAGCCATGACACGGCAACAATGAGTTTCACCGTAAGTTTTTCATTTGTATACGTACTTTCAACAGAGATGACCACCTCAGAAATGCCACTGGCACTCTATGGCACGCAAAATGATACTCGTTGACATTTTATGTCCAAGGGACGTAATTCGTTTACGGGTAAATAGAAAAAATAGAGATAACGTCTCTCTTTCTGCGATCTGAGTGTCCAAATGGTTATTATTTATAAAGGTATTACGTATAGAATATGTACATTATTATCTGGCGTGTTGTAATGGTTGTTACTATGATACTTGTTATGATTATTGCAGCAAACCTGTATCAAGACACAACGTTAATCTCTTACCAAGTGAGCCCAGAAGTTGCATGTACAAGCCATGACACGGCAACAATGAGTTTCACCGTAAGTTTTTCATTTGTATACGTACTTTCAACAGAGATGACCACCTCAGAAATGCCACTGGCACTCTATGGCACGCAAAATGATACTCGTTGACATTTTATGTCCAAGGGACGTAATTCGTTTACGGGTAAATAGAAAAAATAGAGATAACGTCTCTCTTTCTGCGATCTGAGTGTCCAAATGGTTATTATTTATAAAGGTATTACGTATAGAATATGTACATTATTATCTGGCGTGTTGTAATGGTTGTTACTATGATACTTGTTATGATTATTGCAGCAAACCTGTATCAAGACACAACGTTAATCTCTTACCAAGTGAGCCCAGAAGTTGCATGTACAAGCCATGACACGGCAACAATGAGTTTCACCGTAAGTTTTTCATTTGTATACGTACTTTCAACAGAGATGACCACGTCAGAAATGCCACTGGCACTCTATGGCACGCAAAATGATACTCGTTGACATTTTATGTCCAAGGGACGTAATTCGTTTACGGGTAAATAGAAAAAAGAGAGATAACGTTGCTCTTTCTGCGATCTGAGTGTCCAAATGGTTATTATTTATAAAGGTATTACGTATAGAATATGTACAATATTATATGGCGTGTTGTAATGGTTGTTACTATGATACTTGTTATGATTATTGCAGCAAACCTGTATCAAGACACAACGTTAATCTCTTACCAAGTGAGCCCAGAAGTTGCATGTACAAGCCATGACACGGCAACAATGAGTTTCACCGTAAGTTTTTCATTTGTATACGTACTTTCAACAGAGATGACCACGTCAGAAATGCCACTGGCACTCTATGGCACGCAAAATAATACTCGTTGACATTTTATGTCCAAGGGACGTAATTCGTTTACGGGTAAATAGAAAAAATAGAGATAACGTTGCTCTTTCTGCGATCTGAGTGTCCAAATGGTTATTATTTATAAAGGTATTACGTATAGAATATGTACATTATTATCTGGCGTGTTGTAATGGTTGTTACTATGATACTTGTTATGATTATTGCAGCAAACCTGTATCAAGACACAACGTTAATCTCTTACCAAGTGAGCCCAGAAGTTGCATGTACAAGCCATGACACGGCAACAATGAGTTTCATCGTAAGTTTTTCATTTTAATACGTACTTTCAACAGAGATGACCACGTCAGAAATGCCACTGGCACTCTATGGCACGCAAAATGATACTCGTTGACAATTTATGTCCAAGGGACGTAATTCGTTTACGGGTAAATAGAAAAAAAATTAGAGATAACGTTGCTCTTTCTGCGATCTGAGTGTCCAAATGGTTATTATTTATAAAGGTATTACGTATAGAATATGTACATCATTATCTGGCGTGTTGTAATGGTTGTTACTATGATACTTGTTATGATTATTGCAGCAAACCTGTATCAAGACACAACGTTAATCTCTTACCAAGTGAGCCCAGAAGTTGCATGTAAAAGCCATGACACGGCAACAATGAGTTTCACCGTAAGTTTTTTATTTGTATACGTACTTTCAACAGAGATGACCACGTCAGAAATGCCACTGGCACTCTATGGCACGCAAAATGATACTCGTTGACATTTTATGTCCAAGGGACGTAATTCGTTTACGGGTAAATAGAACAAATAGAGATAACGTTGCTCTTTTTGCGATCTGAGTGTCCAAATGGTTATTATTTATAAAGGTATTACGTAAAGAATATGTACATTATTATCTGGCGTGTTGTAATGGTTGTTACTATGATACTTGTTATGATTATTGCAGCAAACCTGTATCAAGACACAACGTTAATCTCTTACCAAGTGAGCCCAGAAGTTGCATGTACAAGCCATGACACGCCAACAATGAGTTTCACCGTAAGTTTTTCATTTGTATACGTACTTTCAACAGAGATGACCACGTCAGAAATGCCACTGGCACTCTATGGCACGCAAAATGATACTCGTTGACATTTTATGTCCAAGGGACGTAATTCGTTTACGGGTAAATAGAAAAAATAGAGATAACGTTGCTCTTTCTGCGATCTGAGTGTCCAAATGGTTATTATTTATAAAGGTATTACGTATAGAATATGTACATTATTATCTGGCGTGTTGTAATGGTTGTTACTATGATACTTGTTATGATTATTGCAGCAAACCTGTATCAAGACACAACGTTAATCTCTTACCAAGTGAGCCCAGAAGTTGCATGGACAAGCCATGACACGGCAACAATGAGTTTCACCGTAAGTTTTTCATTTGTATACGTACTTTCAACAGAGATGACCACGTCAGAAATGCCACTGGCACTCTATGGCACGCAAAATGATACTCGTTGACATTTTATGTCCAAGGGACGTAATTCGTTTACGGGTATATTGAAAAAATAGAGATAACGTTGCTCTTTCTGCGATCTGAGTGACCAAATGGTTATTATTTATAAAGGTATTACGTAAAGAATATGTACATTATTATCTGGCGTGTTGTAATGGTTGTTACTATGATACTTGTTATGATTATTGCAGCAAACCTGTATCAAGACACAACGTTAATCTCTTACCAAGTGAGCCCAGAAGTTGCATGTACAAGCCATGACACGGCAACAATGAGTTTCACCGTAAGTTTTTCATTTGTATACGTACTTTCAACAGAGATGACCACGTCAGAAATGCCACTGGCACTCTATGGCACGCAAAATGATACTCGTTGACATTTTATGTCCAAGGGACGTAATTCGTTTACGGGTAAATAGAAAAAATAGAGATAACGTTGCTCTTTCTGCGATCTGAGTGTCCAAATGGTTATTATTTATAAAGGTATTACGTATAGAATATGTACATTATTATCTGGCGTGTTGTAATGGTTGTTACTATGATACTTGTTATGATTATTGCAGCAAACCTGTATCAAGACACAACGTTAATCTCTTACCGAGTGAGCCCAGAAGTTGCATGTACAAGCCATGACACGGCAACAATGAGTTTCACCGTAAGTTTTTCATTTGTATACGTACTTTCAACAGAGATGACCACGTCAGAAATGCCACTGGCACTCTATGGCACGCAAAATGATACTCGTTGACATTTTATGTCCAAGGGACGTAATTCGTTTACGGGTAAATAGAAAAAATAGAGATAACGTTGCTCTTTCTGCGATCTGAGTGTCCAAATGGTTATTATTTATAAAGGTATTACGTATAGAATATGTACAATATTATCTGGCGTGTTGTAATGGATGTTACTATGATACTTGTTATGATTATTGCAGCAAACCTGTATCAAGACACAACGTTAATCTCTTACCAAGTGAGCCCTGAAGTTGCATGTACAAGCCATGAAACGGCAACAATGAGTTTCACCGTAAGTTTTTCATTTGTATACGTACTTTCAACAGAGATGACCACGTCAGAAATGCCACTGGCAGTCTATAGCACGCAAAATGATACTCGATGACATTTTATGTCCAAGGGACGTAATTCGTTTACGGGTAAATAGAAAAAATAGAGATAACGTTGCTCTTTCTGCGATCTGAGTGTCCAAATGGTTATTATTTATAAAGGTATTACGTATAGAATATGTACATTATTATCTGGCGTGTTGTAATGGTTGTTACTATGATACTTGTTATGATTATTGCAGCAAACCTGTATCAAGACACAACGTTAATCTCTTACCAAGTGAGCCCAGAAGTTGCATGTACAAGCCATGACACGGCAACAATGAGTTTCACCGTAAGTTTTTCATTTGTATACGTACTTTCAACAGAGATGACCACGTCAGAAATGCCACTGGCACTCTATGGCACGCAAAATGATACTCGTTGACATTTTATGTCCAAGGGACGTAATTCGTTTACGGGTAAATAGAAAAAATAGAGATAACGTTGCTCTTTCTGCGATCTGAGTGTCCAAATGGTTATTATTTATAAAGGTATTACGTATAGAATATGTACATTATTATCTGGCATGTTGTAATGGTTGTTACTATGATACTTGTAATGATTATCGCAGCAAACCTGTATCAAGACACAACGTTAATCGCTTACCAAGTGAGCCCAGAAGTTGCATGTACAAGCCATGACACGGCAACAATGAGTTTCAAAGTAAATTTTTCATTTGTATACGTACTTTCAACAGAGATGACCACGTCAGAAATGCCACTGGCACTCTATGGCACGCAAAATGATACTCGTTGACATTTTATGTCCAAGGGACGTAATTCGTTTACGGGTAAATAGAAAAAATAGAGATAACGTTGCTCTTTCTGCGATCTGAGTGTCCAAATGGTTATTATTTATAAAGGTATTACGTAAAGAATATGTACATTATTATCTTGCGTGTTGTAATGGTTGTTACTATGATACTTGTTATGATTATTGCAGCAAACCTGTATCAAGACACAACGTTAATCTCTTACCAAGTGAACCCAGAAGTTGCATGTACAAGCCATGACACGGCAACAATGAGTTTCACCGTAAGTTTTTCATTTGTATACGTACTGTCAACAGAGATGACCACGTCAGAAATGCCACTGGCACTCTATGGCACGCAAAATGATACTCGTTGACATTTTATGTCCAAGGGACGTAATTCGTTTACGGGTAAATAGAAAAAATAGAGATAACGTTGCTCTTTCTGCGATCTGAGTGTCCAAATGGTTATTATTTATAAAGGTATTACGTATAGAATATGTACATTATTATCTGGCGTGTTGTAATGGTTGTTACTATGATACTTGTTATGATTATTGCAGCAAACCTGTATCAAGACACAACGTTAATCTCTTACCAAGTGAGCCCAGAAGTTGCATGTACAAGCCATGACACGGCAACAATGAGTTTCACCGTAAGTTTTTCATTTGTATACGTACTTTCAACAGAGATGACCACGTCAGAAATGCCACTGGCACTCTATGGCACGCAAAATGATACTCGTTGACATTTTATGTCCAAGGGACGTAATTCGTTTACGGGTAAATAGAAAAAATAGAGATAACGTTGCTCTTTCTGCGATCTGAGTGTCCAAATGGTTATTATTTATAAAGGTATTACGTAAAGAATATGTACATTATTATCTGGCGTGTTGTAATGGTTGTTACTATGATACTTGTTATGATTATTGCAGCAAACCTGTATCAAGACACAACGTTAATCTCTTACCAAGTGAGCCCAGAAGTTGCATGTACAAGCCATGACACGGCAACAATGAGTTTCACCGTAAGTTTTTCATTTGTATACGTACTTTCAACAGAGATGACCACGTCAGAAATGCCACTGGCACTCTATTGCACGCAAAATGATACTCGTTGACATTTTATGTCCAAGGGACGTAATTCGTTTACGGGTAAATAGAAAAAATAGAGATAACGTTGCTCTTTCTGCGATCTGAGTGTCCAAATGGTTATTATTTATAAAGGTATTACGTAAAGAATATGTACATTATTATCTGGCGTGTTGTAATGGTTGTTACTATGATACTTGTTATGATTATTGCAGCAAACCTGTATCAAGACACAACGTTAATCTCTTACCAAGTGAGCCCAGAAGTTGCATGTACAAGCCATGACACGGCAACAATGAGTTTCACCGTAAGTTTTTCATTTGTATACGTACTTTCAACAGAGATGACCACGTCAGAAATGCCACTGGCACTCTATGGCACGCAAAATGATACTCGTTGACATTTTATGTCCAAGGGACGTAATTCGTTTACGGGTAAATAGAAAAAATAGAGATAACGTTGCTCTTTCTGCGATCTGAGTGTCCAAATGGTTATTATTTATAAAGGTATTACGTATAGAATATGTACATTATTATCTGGCGTGTTGTAATGGTTGTTACTATGATACTTGTTATGATTATTGCAGCAAACCTGTATCAAGACACAACGTTAATCTCTTACCAAGTGAGCCCAGAAGTTGCATGGACAAGCCATGACACGGCAACAATGAGTTTCACCGTAAGTTTTTCATTTGTATACGTACTTTCAACAGAGATGACCACGTCAGAAATGCCACTGGCACTCTATGGCACGCAAAATGATACTCGTTGACATTTTATGTCCAAGGGACGTAATTCGTTTACGGGTATGTAGAAAAAATAGAGATAACGTTGCTCTTTCTGCGATCTGAGTGACCAAATGGTTATTATTTATAAAGGTATTACGTAAAGAATATGTACATTATTATCTGGCGTGTTGTAATGGTTGTTACTATGATACTTGTTATGATTATTGCAGCAAACCTGTATCAAGACACAACGTTAATCTCTTACCAAGTGAGCCCAGAAGTTGCATGTACAAGCCATGACACGGCAACAATGAGTTTCACCGTAAGTTTTTCATTTGTATACGTACTTTCAACAGAGATGACCACGCCAGAAATGCCACTGGCACTCTATGGCACGCAAAATGATACTCGTTGACATTTTATGTCCAAGGGACGTAATTCGTTTACGGGTAAATAGAAAAAATAGAGATAACGTTGCTCTTTCTGCGATCTGAGTGTCCAAATGGTTATTATTTATAAAGGTATTACGTATAGAATATGTACATTATTATCTGGCGTGTTGTAATGGTTGTTACTATGATACTTGCTATGATTATTGCAGCAAACCTGTATCAAGACACAACGTTAATCTCTTACCAAGTGAGCCCAGAAGTTGCATGTACAAGCCATGACACGGCAACAATCTGTTTCACCGTAAGTTTTTCATTTGTATACGTACTTTCAACAGAGATGACCACGTCAGAAATGCCACTGGCACTCTATGGCACGCAAAATGATACTCGTTGACATTTTATGTCCAAGGGACGTAATTCGTTTACGGGTAAATAGAAAAAATAGAGATAACGTTGCTCTTTCTGCGATCTGAGGGTCCAAATGGTTATTATTTATAAAGGTATTACGTAAAGAATATGTACATTATTATCTGGCGTGTTGTAATGGTTGTTACTATGATACTTGTTATGATTATTGCAGCAAACCTGTAATTTGTATCATTTTTCGACTTTAACAATACGTTGGTTTCAGTCATATCTGTCTAACAGGACACAAGTAGTCAGAGTTGGACAGTATCAATCTGAGGAGAGAATCATCAAATCAGATGTCCCTCAGGGATCTATCCTAGGACCACTTTTGTTCTTGATTTATGTAAATGATCTACCTTTAGCTTCCAAAGAAGCTTCAGTTGACATGTATGCTGATGACTCCACGCTACATACATCAGGGCTGGATGGGTCATCCATTGAGAATAAATTACAAACTGACTTAAATAACATAAATAAATGGTGCACTATAAATAACATGGTTATAAATCCTACAAAAACAACATGTATGCTATTAGGTTCAAAATATAAAATAAACCATTCTCGAAAACTCACGCTTTCGATAGATAATTGCCTGATACAATCAGTGTCTTCTCAAAAACTTCTCGGAATTACAATAGATCAACATCTAAAGTGGGATGTTCAGATAAGCAAAGTCTGTAATCATATATCGAGTAAATTCACTCTTTTAAGACGAATATCTAAATATTTGACACTTGATATGAAAAAGCTATTCTATAATGCATATTTAGTTCCAATATTTGATTATGGATCTATCCTCTGGAGTAATTGTACTAAATTAAATTTTACAAAGGTAGTTACTTTACAAAAAAGCATCGCACGCTGGATTTTGATAAAACCTTTACATACACCTTGTGCAAATCTTTTCAATGAGTTAAATTGGATGTCATTTGAAACAAGATGTAAATTTCAAGTAGGTGTTTTAGTTTATAAAGCAATTCATAATCTTACACCAATATACATAAGTAAATTAATAACATTTTTTGAAAATAGCAGATATAATTTAAGATCATGCATTAAACATGACATTAAGCATCCTAGACCTAAATCCGAATATTTAAAACAATCTTTTACCTATGTTGCCATGCGGACTTGGAATTCAATCCCAGAAAATATCCGGACTTCTGTTTCTATTTATGCTTTAAAACACAATTATAAATTATTTCTATTTCAAGATAACAGGTGTTCTGCTCAAATTAAGTTGTGTTAGTAGTGAATACTTGTTTTTAATGCCAGCTTGAAACATATTATTAATGTTACGTGCATGTATTCACTTGCTATTGTTTATAAGTTGCTGTTGTTATCAGAAGGCCTCATGGAAGATAAGTGTTGTGCAATTGTTTGTATAATCTTAATGAGTTGTACCTTCATGAAATAAAGAATTTATTATTATTATTATTATTATTATTATATTATTATCAAGACACAACGTTAATCTCTTACCAAGTGAGCCCAGAAGTTGCATGTACAAGCCATGACACGGCAACAATGAGTTTCACCGTAAGTTTTTCATTTGTATACGTACTTTCAACAGAGATGACCACGTCAGAAATGCCACTGGCACTCTATGGCACGCAAAATGATACTCGTTGACATTTTATGTCCAAGGGACGTAATTCGTTTACGGGTAAATAGAAAAAATAGAGATAACGTTGCTGTTTCTGCGATCTGAGTGTCCAAATGGTTATTATTTATAAAGGTATTACGTATAGAA
>JAWPHD010021986.1:0-26558 GCA_037043455.1 Cyrtodaria siliqua
CTCCAGACCATCGTTTGGACTTCTTTGAGAGAAGTCTCGCGAGAGGTCTGGATGATCGAGACTAGTTATTATCGAATATTAAATAAATTACTATGCAAGAAGTAGGTAGTAAACAACAAAAAAAACTGTGTAAACGACTTGCCAACAAAACCATTTCATAAAATGTTTAAACTAAATTATACAAGATCGGTTATATTTTAATTTCTTGAAGAATATGTAGTTAGCATACAAATCAAGGTGCGCATATAATCGGAGTTTTATCTTTTATTTCTTCCAAACGAAAAATGAAAACAGTTAAACAAAACAAAACACACACACACACACACACTGAAATATATAATGAAACATTTTTTATCTCAGATTCAAGCAATATATATAATCAATGTGTCTTAAAAGTAAGACGGTCCCGTTGCGACTGCAAATTGTCAGCAGTGCAATGGCGCTGATCCTAACTAAATAAGGAAATCACTAATCCTTAAGAAAACGATGCTTGTGCTATTAAGAAAAAATATAATGAGGAAATCACTAATCCTTAAGACAACGATGCTTGTGCTATTAAGAAAAAGCATAATGAACTCTCGTCTTAAAATACGGGATTTATTTCCCGAGGGAGCTTCCCAGTTGATAAACAAAGTAGCTTTGGAAATGAATCCAGATTTCAAACCTTCTGTAGTTAAATACTTTATTTTTTCCACCGTTAATTATGCAGTTCCGTTGCGACTCAACGCTTGTGTTATCTTTGCCGCCGACGAATTCCAATTAATGAATTAAAGTTTTACAAATTATATAATTATATTGAATAAACTGCACAGCCCTCTTCAATATTTTCGTGACAATTTATAACAAGCAAGGTTTTACGCAAACGTAAAATAGCTGCCGAGAGACATCAAGTCACGGGTGTTAAAACAATATTGAAAACAATAAATGTTGTCACGTAGACATAAACACGCCACAATAAATGTTGTCACGGAGACATAAACACGCTACGACAGTTTTTTCTTATATTTTTCCCGATTTTTACCAAGCACTTTACCTTCCTAACAAGAATTTTGAATCAATGTAGGCGACCTCGCTTTTTTCTGTTTAAATACCTTGACATGCCTTACATACTGATTACAATTCACCCTTGTAACACGACGTGCTAGAAGTACACATCAGCACAGAACTGTCAGAAATACAATTGTTCACATGTAAGGAGGGATACGTGTGCGTTAGCATGTGCATTACAATACATATAAACTGTTCACTGTTACCATGTGTTATTCTAAGATTGCGTTATCAAGGTGAAACATATAAAGGAACTGTTGCTACCTCACCATTAGCAATAATGGAAACCATAATAATGAAAATTAAAAAAAAAAGGAAATCAGCAGGCTTGAACCCTTCATTCCCCGGCACTAACACGACGCCTTAGTCAACTGCGCTACTGAGGCCAGTGGATGTTTCATCACTAATATACGTATAATAATAATGACTACATGCTACATTTCAGTTGACTGGTTTACGAAAACGTCAGCAAGTGAAACAGTAACCTTTCAATATTACATAATATGTGTTTATACCATTCAAAATGTTCAGTTCTCTAGGAATTCAAGTTGTAAAGCATGCTTATTGCCACTTACATGAGTCACAGTCTGTTTACCATTGGCAGATATAAGACCCATAGGTTTTATACCTTCGGCAGCTGATTAACTGTCATTGTTTTATTTAAAGTCACCGGAAAACATGGATGGAAAAAAACTTTTTAATGGTATCAAAACAATTCAAGGAAGTAATTTGAAGAAAACAAAGCAAAACGAAATTAGGTATAAAAGTCAAACAGGAAATATAACTTCTAGGGAACACAGTCCACCATAACCACGCATTAAAGTAGCTATCCCGCCAACAACAGGCACATTTTTCATCATGATGTAAACCCTTTCTAAACCTAATGACGACGAGGTACATATATAACTTACATATTTTGAGAATCCAAACTATATATACATAATATAACCAGCTTTAACCAGCCATGCCAAACCACGAAACTGGAACGTAGAATTAAGAATAATGAATGAATGAATGAATGGTGTTTTATGGCACGTCGACACATAAATAGGTCATATTGTGCGCAAAAACCGATGAATCATGAAAGAATGAAGTAGTAATTAAAAATAATGTAAAAGTATAAAGATAAAACTATCTGCAAATAAGGGATGATATGAAAGCAATATAAACTCATAATTCATTTTACGCATATTCAATCAAGGGTATTTTTAGAACCCGTAAAATAAATTTTAATTTTAATCGGAAAATATACATCATTATATGACCTGAAAACCTGGATAGAGTTTTGATCCACTGTTTGGAAGCGTAATTTTGCCGTTATTTGGCGGGTTAGTTTATTTAAAGGGACACAGGCAATCTTGATTTGTTTAAAACTCGCGGTGTCCTGTAAGTTTTCCTACATAAACTGCATTTGTTAGATCATTAGAATAGTTTAAAGCCAGCCAACTGTTTGTACATATAATTAACTGTGGTAAATATTGCGCCAATAATATACTTAAACATTTGGTAGAATAGCGAACAAAAAATGAAATGTCAATTTTTTATTTAATTATATGCAAGCAGTTTTAAAATCAAAATAATTCAGGATTAATTATAATGGAGATGCTCATTTTAATGTTTGATATAAAACTCAAGATTGCCGCGTGTCCCTTTAAAACAAACTCAGATTACAATATAGCCAGGCTATATTCTCTCTCGAACAAGGCGGTATTACTAGGCAATGTAAGTATACCACATAGTATATCATGTATATATGAATATAGAAAAAAGAAAGTCTAAAACGCCACAAAGCAAGTACTCAATGACTTGGCAGAAACCAGAGCAACAAGAGAACAAACCATTAAGCGAACGACAAGACAAGATTTAAGACAAATATTAAACGCTACCGTCCTTTGCGGATTTAGGTATACGTCATCATTGAACATCATTGGGTCCACATTCTGTCCGATCATCAAACAATCAAAGAGGAAAACACAGTGGCGAACTTTAAATTGGTCAACCACGAAGCATACATTGCATTCCAAACTGGTCACAATCTATTTTGATAAACTGTTTAACACGTTTAATAAAGATGGTATGAAAGTGTTTAGAACAATATTGTTTAACTTGATCTTTAACGGCAGTAAGACAAACAGTTAAACGTTTGGAGATGTTTGTAGTGGTTCAGGCACTAGAATTAGAATCAATGCGGGCTTTATAAGGCTGTTTGTGCCAGTACATAGTTGGACGTTTGTTTTGCTTTTCGTCTACCCCAGACTTGAACGTAGCGCACCGAGTGATATGCGTGGAAACAACATCATTCTCCGTAGATTAAACTGGAGTATCCGAATTATTGCACGTGTGTTCCAGAGATAAAACATTGACGTAAAGTAGGCGTCAAACAATAATTACATTATTAGACGCTTTATCAGAAGGACCTAAAACAAATTAAATAATAAATTCTCAAGATCGGCTTGTACTAATGCTGCTTATTTTGCTAGAGGCTGTTGCCAATCGAGTATACTTTATTTACACTGTCTAGTTTTAATGGGACGACAATAGAGAAAGAATGGGGTTTGGTCGCATACTTTGCAGTTGTTGTTTGTTTTGTATTTTGTGGTAGACTGCGTTCAGTGAATGCTACATTTCCTGCTAGACTGTATACGTATTTGAATGTCTTGTTTGGTGAGGCGTCATAGAAGCGTATCTTTATTGTGAGACTGGCAAGATAACAAAAACACGAAACCATCCTACTCATCTCTATCTTTTTAATTTCAATATTCAATCTTCGTCATAACGGAAATTACCTAAACAACATATGATTGCTTTTGCATCAAACCAGATAACTGTCTCACGTTTTCAGCATTGTGCTATAAATGTTCATTTTTATAATTACAGCCTGAAGGCTGAACCTTTAAATTGGTATGGTTTCTATTTTGTGCCTCTTCATTATTTGTATTTAGATTAAGACTGCGTACAAGATATGCATAAATGTAATCATAAGACGTAGCTCGTCGTCAGAAATAATAAAATATTTCTAGTATGGTAATTCGCTACCAAAAAATGGTCCAGAGTTTAGAATCGTATTTTAATAGCTACCGTAATTTAAAAGATAGTGTATGCCGTTCAGGAATTGCTGATTCTGGAAACACTCATCTTCAAAACAAAAGAAGTTAATCGAATTTTGTCTATCAAATGCTTATTTGAGTATTTGATAATTCCGTGAAACCGCCTAAGTGTTTGTTATCGGCTACAGTATTATCACGGAGGACGTTTCCGTCTGATGGATCCTCGATGTCAGACGATGATTGGCATTTATCATGTCAATCTGTATAATTCTGCAGAGAAACAGGGTGCCTGAGATAAAATCTTATCTCGACAGTTACTTTTCTCTCCCATCAGGTGCACGTCTTTTTGATGACGTCATCACCTCTTTGATAGCGTCAGTGTATATTTGATGACGTTTGGGTATTTTTGAACGGAAAAAAAATTAAAAAGGAAAAAAAGTAAATTAAATGAATGTAAACGATCAACAGCATAAATAGAATACCATGTTAATGCCCTAACCTATCCAGTTTATCAGGTTCGGCACGAAAAACATGAAGCCCTCGGCACAGCCTCGGACTTTCCTCAGCCTCATCTGATAAACTGGATAGGATCAGACACAACAATGATATTCTCTATATCAAAGCAGAATCTCTACTTTATCATCTCATCTAACTTTTAAAGTCTCACATCTCAATTAATTTTCCCATAGGTTTACTGTTCATCCTTTTCCAACATTTGAGCTTTAAAGCTGGGCAGCAGACATTGTTGTTGGTTTAATATCTTCAGTATAGCCAAGAACGGTAATTTAAAACAATAAAACACATAAGTTAGGCAGGTGTTTTTCTTCTCGCTCATGTTTATGTGACCCCCATAGAAAATACGAAATTCATACACTATCTAGCTGGATATGTGGTTCTTCGGTCAAACACGTCTGATGTTGGAATGCAACCTCATATCAACATGGGATTTTCTGTATCAGTTGTCTTTTACACTGCAGATGTATGCTAAAGCAAAGAAAAACCTATTTACAAATTATTACTTGCCTAAAATTGAGAAAAAAATAGAATATTTTTCTGTTTTCATTTTGTTTCTGTACGTGAGCTTTCAGGGGAGATATTAGAGATGTGAGACCTGAACTCGCTTTCCAAATAGACCTTTACATGTATTAACGAGACTGAATCATGCACTCATAAATAGGTTAAAAGTTGTCTGGGTCGGAAACTGATACGCCATTAACGTAATTGTGCACATGATGCCTTGATTCTACTAAGCCACATGATATCGAATTTCAACAAATCAATGAACGCTACTGGATATAAAAGATAATGCATCTACTATATCTAATATAGTTAATATGCTACTGTTAAAGGGACACTGTCTGTAACTTTTAGTGTTTAAATCACTAAAATAAAAACGCACAATAGATGTTGATACCAAAACATGTTCATACGCAAAGTATACGCCTGATCTGAACGTTTACTGACCATCCTAGTCGACATTCAAACCAACGATATCATAACATTGCCGACTTGAATACGCCGCCATTGAACTCTCGGTATGTTCCGAATCAAAAGCGGAAATATTTACGAAAAGCCCCGAAAACAGACGACGCTAAAAATAGCAACTAATACAGACACTGAGGTGGCGCCCCTAAGATGGGGTGGCGCCACTTCTCTTGTTGTTATTTGCAGTGTTACCCGCGAAAATGTCTTTGGTAAGTGAAAAACAGTTTTATTTCCAATGAACTTATTCGATAAATGTATCTTTAGAGTAAGAAATGTGATACATTAGTAGTGTTATCATGTTTTATGTATTAGCAAGGTATCAATTACAGTTATGGCTGTTTTTGGAGGAAAGAAGACAGTTGTGTAATTATCCTGTTTCGATCGTATAAACACTACGTCATACAATTTAGCGAACACGATTTTTTTCGAGTAGTTGCTTTTCGTGATTGTGCAGTGTTCTTTTCCAACTTAACTATCCCGCTATACATACATAAATTAAACGAATAAAAAAAAGAAATGCATGCTGAAACAGAAACATTTCATAATACACGTTTCTGGCTGAAATTATCCTACTGTAGTGCGACATTTTCATTATTAAAGTACAATTTAGGACATGTAGGCGTTGTTTTATGTAAATGTCATTCTAGAGAAGAGACATTAGTTTCAGTTTCACAGTAGGTGATATATACTGGGATTCCTTTGCTGCACTTTATAATTAGAGTAACATAATGTTGAGAATCCTGATCTGGTGCAATAATATATATCTAGTATGTAACTGATGTCCGCTACAAGGTTACACACATATTGCTGCATGTTGACACTCATGTTATTTTTACTTGTAGACATCATCAGCATTACTTAGTGACAATGAGAGTGACAGCGACAGTGAATGGGCTCCTTTCCAAGGTACAAGCAGAGGGAGAGGGAGGGGGAGAGTGAGAGGAAGAGGTAGAGGTAGAGGTAGAGGGAGAGGTAGAAGACAACCAAGAGTTCAGACACTTATGGAAGAAGGTGAAGGAGATTCCTCTACTAGTGAAGATGCTTGACATGGGAGAGGAAGAGGCCAGGGTGCCCGAGGCAGTGGCAGCGCGCGAGGTCGTGGGGCAGCAACCGCTGGAAGGAACCGGGCAGACGAAGCACTACACACATTGCAGACGAGAAGGGAAAATAATGGTTCCAAATTGGCTCTTTTTCATTATTCTACCAAATTTAACGGAACAATATTCTATGAAAAACATTCCTGTCTAAAATTCATATACTGGCTAACCCTTCAGTCAAGCAATGTGGTCAGTGGGGGAGGTGTGGGACAAGTTAATTTCAGCCATAACATACATACAACTAAGTTTTTCATTGAAGTGTTTCGAGTCCATTTTTCAGACACCGGAAGCCATATAGCTACCTTGCAAACAGTAGGTCAATATGAATAACCCTGACCTACTTTTCAGTCTTCCTTAGTTTAAAGTGAAGTTTTGTTTGTTGTTATCTATTTTCAATCAAAATTATTCAGTTTCTTTGTTCTTTTTTATTGAGAAAATAAGCAAATGACAATCGAGTCAAAGCCAGAAACAGATATAGTACTGTTGGGTTGACAATTTCACTGTCGCCCGGCAACATCTTCTGCAGGTTGACAATCTGTTACTCCCACTTACTGGGATGCAGTATTTATATATATTATATATTATGTGATGAATTATAGAAATTTCCCAGTTTGAGAAAATCTATAACATATCCCTTCCTCTACTGTGCTATCTCGCCTAGTTTGCAAGATAGCATAGTAGCCAAATGTTATGAACTAAACGATAGACGTCACGAATTGACGTCATAATATTACTCCGCGCTGTCGCAAGGGAGTGACAGAAGAAGGAATACTTGAGTCAAAAGATGATTGGAAAGAAATTCATCGCAGAATATATATAATATAGTTTAATTAACATTTTTGTCGTGATACGGAAAATAATTCACTCGTGAGAAATATTCTTGCGATATAGAAACTCGTGCGAAAACGCACTCGTTTCTATATCGCATGAATCTGTCTCACTCGGGATTTACTTCCCGTATCACTTCAACAATGTTAATTAAACTCTATATCAGTCACTATCGTTCAAGCAGGCTGTTACATACAACTTACAAAACATTATTAGGTATTTTAGTATTGAAATCTGAATGCTTGTTCATTTGTCTTCAGGGTGTTATCTTGGGCATGACTGGAGAACGGGCGAAGGAGTTGCTGTTGGAGGCCCTTGAAAGCCATCCAGGACTGATCTTTGATGTCACTGAACCAGCCCCAGTTCAGCCAGGAGGCTACCACACTCCAGAGGGCGCTCCTGTTAAAGATTGGTGCGTTTGTACGAGGTACCGTGAGATGCCAACACTCCCTGAGAGAGTCTGCTGTGGAAAACGAAGGGACCGATGTGTGTCAACACTTCCGGTAAGTTGATTTTGCAAAAAAAATAGACAAAGTAGAATTCATTATACCCCCCACCCCGGATACGGATTCTGCTTGTCCGTCTGTCGTGTCTGTAGATGCAATGTTGTCCATTTAACAACTTTTGTTGGGAATGATGTAATGCGATGAAATTTGCAGGGTAGGTAGCTTATATGGATAATGGAAAGGAAGCTAAGGATTACATATGGGGTCACTAGGGTCAAGGTCACAGTTACTAAAAGTAGAAAAACAGTTTCCGCTCAATAACTTTTGTTAGGAATGAGGTATTGTGATGAAACTTGCAGGGTAGGTAGCTTATATGGAAAGGAAGCTTGGAATTGCATTTGGGGTCACGGGTCAAGGTCAACACTATTAATAAAATTGGAAAAACTGTTTCCGCTCAGTAACCTGTTAGGAATGAGCTTTTTTTGCGATGAAACTTGCAAGGTAGGTAGCTTATATGGAAAGGAAGCTTGGGATTGCATTTGGGGTCAAGGTCAATGTTACTAAAAATAGAAAAATGTTTCCGATAATAACTTTTGTTAGGAATGAGGTATTGCGATGCAACTTGCTGTATAGGTAGCTTATATGATCCGTAAAATGAGATTGCATTTGGGGTCACTGGGGTCAGGGTCAAAGTCACTAAACTAGAAAAACAGTCTCCTCTCGATAACTTAAGTTGGGAATGAGATTTTGGAACTAAACTTGCTATGTAGGTACCTTATATGTAAATAAAGCTTGGGATTCAATTGCATTTGGGGTCACTGAGGTAAAGTTCAAGGTCACCGTTGTTAAAAAAAATAGAAAGTTTCCGCTCGGAAAATCGTTTGCTCGGAAAATGGTTTTCATAGAATTTCCACGTTTCTTGTTGATTCGACTATTATACCCCAGCAAAAAGATCAGAACTTCAAGCAGAAGACTTCATTATTACGTTTATAAAGATAGCCATATTATTTTCCCAATTCTGCATTTCTCTGCATATTTAGCACCTACATAACCTTTTAACTATCAGTTACAAAAATAAAATTAAAACATGGTTAATAATTTATAAAATCTTTATGACAATTGTTTTATACCTTATGCCTAATGTATTATATCATTTGCACCAAATGTGTTCTCTTATCGTTAACATAGACTGCTAACGTTCTTCCCCATATAGTAAAAAGCTTTAGCGGGGATATTTGTTAGCCTGCAGTAAACATGCTCCATATCCATATAATGGAAGGGTAATTTTTCCTTACATCATAGTTTTAATTATTTTTTCAGCATTTTGATATCCTTGTGTTGGACGAGGCTATCCTAGCCCTGGGTAGGATATATCGGAACGATGTCCTGCTCCTGAACGAAGAAGTGGACCTGATGAGAGCCAACCGTCATCAGGGTTACAGGCAGTTCACGCTGTGGCAACACGGACGACTTGGGACTTGAAATAGAAGAGTGGTGCAATGGAAGATCAGGGACCGCTTCCCCGATGCTTTTGGCCAGTACACTGGGTACCTGCCAGGACGGCTTAATTAACATTTCGTTTATATGCTCATTAGTTTATGCATTGATTATAAATATGTTCTAATGAATTCAGCTTAATTTTTCATTTTATTCCAAGCTCTACTGGCCAAAGGAAGGCACAGGGTCCGTCGTCTGTAAGCGAACTGTTGATGACATGGCAAAACTGAAGTTTTGTTTCTACAAAGTCACCAATGCATCTGTTGCAGAGTTATTGTTTTAAGCTCTATTGATCAAAGATGAGCAGAGCTTATGGTGCGGTGTCCGTCTTGTTGAAATTCAAGATGGTTGCCAAAGTTAAAAATAGATTTTTAAAACCAGTGGCCATCTTTGTTTACATAGTAAAAACTTGTAGCGACTACTCCTCTGAAACTTCTTGACGGATGTTCATGAAACTTCAAAGGAATGTTGCTCTTGATATCTAGTTGATCCTAGCAAAATTTCAGGCCGAAAATTCAAGATGGCCGCCATGGCTAAAATAGATTAAAAACAAACGAATTTGTAGCGACCACTTCCCAGAAAACTGTAAGTGATATTGATATGGGATTTTTTCTAAAATAATCAACATGACATAATGTTGGTCCTTGTCGAAAATCGTTTTGATTCAATTTAAACATGGCTGCCAGCGGCCCTCTTTGTTTACACATATATAATAAACACTTGTAGCGACTATTCGGCTAAAACTACTTGACAGATTTTCATGAAACTTCACAGGAATGCTGATCTAGCTATCAAAAATCAATATGAAAAATCTATTCTGATCTAGCTATCAAAATCTATCTATGCTGATCTAGCTATCAAATCTATCTATGATTTGTTCTGATCGATGATTTAATTTGTTCTGATCGATGATTTATTATATAGCTTACAGCATGGGAATGAAACAACATCATTCTATATTTTCGGCAATCCACTGTGCACTGGTGTAGAATTATACAAATTATTAACCGAATTACACAGCAAAAGTGTAAACATGATTTGCCTAGAATGTCAAATGCAAACAATGAGACGCTAATAAACTACAAAATTAATTCATTGAATGCATGTGCATGTGGGGTATAAAGTGTCCTATTGTTTTTAACGGAAAAGCATAATTTAACAGAGGCTGCTGTCTTACAGAAGGGTAAATTGACGTCACAGAGAAACGTTCACGCTGCATCATCAACTTGTATGCTTTTTTGTGTAAAGAAAATCTCACAGTATCATGCTAAAAAAAAAATGCCTACCGATCTAACCTATATTTTAAAGAGAATGCTATAGAAAACACACTTATTTTCCTTTTTGTCCGTTTAAGATTTTTGTCCAGCCCGTTTACAGATCTCGGGTGTATGAAGTCAGTTCGTAGATCCGGTCATTCGTCCGATTTTTATTTCTTAAAGGGGTTGATGCACTGTTTTCAAACAAGGTTTATTTTAAATGGCTCTGGAAAAAGCTGAAACAATTATCAAAATGCCATGAAAAATAAAGGAGATAATGACTATTGAAAATGTGTAGAAACATAAATAGAGGCCGCCATCTTGGAACGACGTTATCGTATAAGGCATATTGACAAAATATATTTTAAAGCAAATCGTTCCATGATCGCCGCCTCCATGTATGTTCTTTGACAATTTTCAATAGCTCATATCTCCTTTCTTGTTCATGGCATTTTGATAATTCTTCAGCTTTTTTCATGTTTATCAGAGCCCTTTTAAATAAATATTGTTTTGAAAATAGTGCATCAACCCCTTTCTTCACTACTTGCAGGACTTTTACCAAAATGTTCATTATATGGTTGCAACATCACCTGCAAACTTTCTGGTCGCTGTGACATACTTTCCATGAATTATGACGTGCGTATATTGCATTGCGGACTTTCACCCAATTCACTAGAATGTTCCTTATATGCATCTAACATCATGTGCAGAATTTCGTGTCCATGTGACCTACTTTTTGACGAAATATAGGTCACGTCTCCGCTGACATGTGTATCTTGGTTCTTTCTCACTAGATTTTCATCAAAATTTCACCAAATTTCAACACAATGTTCCTTATATGCATTTAACATCATGTGTAAAACTGTTGGTCTCTGTGACCTACTTTTGATGGAATATAGGTCCATCTGGTCTCCTACGACCTACATTCCCAACTGTTAATGACATAAATTTAACATCAACCTGAATTTTTGCTAGGATCAACTAGACCTTACGGGAAATATTCCTGTGAAGTTTCACGAAAATCCATGAAAGGAGTAGTCGTCATGAAAACAGTTTGCGGACGGATGGACACCGCGCCATGGCATAAGCTCTGCTGATCTTTGATTAGTAGAGCTAAAGACAAGAGTAATTACTCTTGTCCAATGGGCAGTCTATGTTTCATGATCCGGTGTGTAATACGCCATACAAAAATGCTTGCCATTTTTTCAAACGGGCATACATGAATAATAATAACAAGAAATCGGTAAAACCGATGAATGGTCCCCAAATATTGGAACACGTGAAATACAATCGGATGAAAAATGTAAAAATCCGCCAAATTTCTTTTTAACCAGAACTTCCTGACAATTTGCGCTACTAGACATCATACTGAACCTTTCTATGAAGTTTAATGGAAATCGGGTGAAAAACATATGAGTTGAGCTGACAAGGTTTAGAGTTCCGTAAATCTGCCAAAAACAAGTCGAACAGAAAGTCCCGACAATATGCATTACTAGATATCTTACTGATACTTCCGACGCAGTTTCATGAAAATCGGATGAAACACATAGGAGAAGTTACGGGGACAAGAAAACTGGACAGACGGATGAACATACATACAGACGGATATGACGGCAACTATATGCTCCCCCGAATATTTCGGGGAGCATAAAAAAAGACCTATTGTTAGTGTTCATGACCGTTAGTGTTCATGACCAAAAATTACCTTTGAACCCAGAATGAAATACTAGTGTTGTCATGGGAGTATATGAATCGAAATAGAAGATGCTAACTGAAATTTATAACAGATGTTTTTATTATATTTATTCATGACAATGTACGCTACAGTTATATGTGTGACCTATCCAAACTGGTATATAAAGATAACTCTGTCCTTCTACGCATTCAACTCGGCACTTTCTCAGTTCATTTACTACCAGATTTCTGTTCTAGAGCGATTTCCTTACTCGGTTTGGGGCTTACTGGTGCTAAGTAGGGTGCTATAAGTCTCCGATCGTCCACTTCCAGAGTTCTAGATTTGTGCATCCCACTTTGTCCTTTAGTCGATTCACCAGGATCTGCGACAGGATGTCTTTCACATACTGGTATTTCTTCTCTTCCTTGCATGGGTATTAAACGATCTATGGTAACTGAAACATAAAGTTATGAAAGAATTCTAAAATCAAGAAAGTTTTACATTTATAATGTCTTCACATGTAAATCTATGAACATGCCTTTCAATTCTTCTTGATTTAAGGTCAAGGTTACATGATCAGATAATGAGACCTTGTTCTGTTAACTCTTGAACTGAACTGAATTGGGTTTTAAGGCGCACCAACACATGAAAGACAGATAAAAACATCGGACAGGGAAAGCAGCATTCAAGGAAAACAGTCAACCACAAAACACAACAACAAACACGCAAACAGACAAACGAGAAGGCAAAAGTAATAAAAAATGCAAACGACATCACAAACACAAAAGGGTTGACAATAGGGCTACCGCCTTGGAACGGTCAGTGGCAACAAAGGCCACTGGGGTTTAAACCGGTTCTAGGGTGCACCAAACCTCAAACTTACCCTACTGTCATCCCATTAAAACAGGACAGTGTAAATAAAGAAATCCCCGCCATGATCTAATCTCTAACCAACAAGGCAGCATCAATAGGCAATATAAGTAAAACACAAATATGCTCGCCAGAGCAACAAGAGAATAAGCCATTAAAGGCACGACAGGAAAGATCATAGACAAAAATCAAACGCCACCGTCCCAATGGGCTTTAGGTATGCGTCATCATAGGGTCCACAGCCTGTCCGGTCAGCGTACAATTAAAGAGGAAAGCATAGTGGCGAACTGTAAAAGAGTCCACCACCAAGCATGCAGTACGTTGCAAAATGATAGGGTCATAACCTCTTTTGATAAACTTTTATCTGGCGCCTAACAGAAATGAATGTGCCAAGCTCATCCTCCATTTACATGAAGATAAAATATGGTTTGTTCGTTAGCTCCCAGTCGTTAACCATTCGGCCACTGAGACGACAGATAAAATATGGAGAATGGGCCTAGAAACTTCTTAGGGGGCGGGGATCATATTGCATTGGTTGTATTCTACCCTAGCAACCACACAGGGATGTAACTCTGGAGACTTGTATCTACACCAGAGAGCAATGAAGGATACCTGACCTCTTACTCTTGCTAACAAAAAGATTCCTATGGTTCGGAGTATAGACTCCGACACATGAGGGCGCCATCCAACAGACCAAAACTTGAACCGGGTCCTCCGAAGTCCACCACGCTTTCCACTATGTCAAGCCAGGCCCCGTGATGAGAGAATTATCCCTATTTTGGGGTCAATAGGTTCAAGATCAAGTTTCAACTGATAAAAAAATAACCATAACATTTATAGGCACACTAATGACACTTCAAAGGCACACTAGCATGGTCCCAGCAACTACAATGGACGACAGTTCTAGTTATTGAATTGCTATGGGAGAAAGAAAAACATTTATTGATAAAAAAAAATAATCGCAAATTTTAACCAACTCGTCAATAGTTGTCAATTCTGGCCATAATCATACACTAAAGTGTTGTTGAAATGAAATAAAGCTGGATTTGGTTATACTATTTCATTCAATAGTAGGCGTGTTTTGTAACTCGTCCACCTGTGAAATTTCATGAATGGGTAAACAATGGTTGAAGAGTTATGTTGATAAGGTTTTTTATGATCCGATCGGGGTGACCTAGACTTACTGACCCAAAGGCAATAGTTTTACTCCAGTTATCAAGGGCAATCTAAATGACAAGTTTCGTGAGCCTAGGTGTTGAACTTGGGGTATATCACAAAACACAAGAACTAAACACGTCTCCAGAAAGACGAGCAGCTGATCGTTTCAGTATAAGCACATTCCAACTCATGACGAATAGGTCGACTCCGGAACAGCCCAACTAAGACTTGGTTTAGTGGCCTCTAGTAACCGTTACATACACAATTCCACCCTTCTTGTTCAGCTTCAATGGTCTATCAATGTGTTATTATTGTGATAAGTTTATTAAACATACAATTACGGCTGTGGACCTGCAAAAAAAGATATGCAATAGTTACCAGAAATCCATGTTTATTATAACAATGCTCAAAAATCTTTAATGAATTCTTATTCATGCTCAAAAATCCAAGCAAGAAACGTGAAAATCACTTGCAAATGAATATAACATCATTTTACAGAAACAATACAATAATGGCCAACATTCTGATGGACCATCGTCAGCCATGTAGTATAATGCTTTTGTCTCTCCAGACCAATGCATATCGCAGGAACTGAATGTATTTTATTTTTATATAGTAAAGAAGTAACTTATCGGAGACATTGTATCTAGAATTGTTTGTATACCTGAAATTTTCATAGTAGCTGAAGTTGCTTCTCAGCTTCAAGCGCTATTCCAGTGACGACTTTTGGTGCTAAAGTCTCTTTCGAAATGCAGCTTGGTCTTCCTGGGTCCGCTGGCCCGTCGCCATCTGCAAGAATCCAGTCATATTCATTGCAGACATGATGTCGTACTTGTCCGCATATGTTCTGGAAAAGAATGTGTGACTGTATATGTATCTAGCTAATCAGTTTCGTTCGTTGAGCTTTCGGCCTCTGTGTGTGTATGAGAGAGAGAGAGAGAGAATACACAATGAGGAATTGTAAGTGCCGAATATAATCTGAGAGTAGAGCAAACTGATAGTTGGATTATTTTAACTTTAAACAAAAAAAGAAACCAATGCAAATGAATGCTAAATCCTTAATTCTAATCCAACGTTAATGTCAGGCGTAACTGCATTAGCTAACAACTGAAATTTACGACCAGAGAGAGAGCTATGATTATAATGTACTTACAATGAACCTCGAGTAACTTCCAGCTTCGCCACAAGCATACCAGAAATGGTTCACAATGTGTTTAGTCCACTGTAAAACGTCTTTACAACCCTTCTTTAGTCCAGCCTAAAATGGTTAATACAAGTACTGTAATGACACAGATAGGCATAGGAAAATCAAGTATGGACAATTTACATAACATTCCATAATTAATGATTTAAGTTTGATACTGACGACTGATTTTTTCCGAAGTGACGGCATATAATATCTTTATGTTGAATGACTGCCATTACAAAATGCTTACATGATAATAATATCGTACTCTGGTATGTAGCTAGGATCATCAATGTCGTCCTCCTCTTGTACTTCCGATATATACAAAGTCAGTCTGAAATCAATAGAAACAAGATGTCAATGACCTTGAACCAATAATTGGATAAATGTGATAAACTTAGCTACACATTTTAGGATGCCTTGTGCAGATAAGGTATACCAGTATGATGATGACCTTGACATATGACCGTCTGGCCCAAACCATGACCTAGTTATCTTACAATAACATCAGTGCATGATCAAGAGGAAATTCCAGTCAAGTTTTATTGTCATTGGCCAAGAACTGCTAAAGCAGAGACAGGCTTGTCTCTAGCCAGACAGCGAAGCAATCATCAGTCTTATAGCTATTTACTCCAAATGTTTACTGTTGGGATAAAAAGGCTAGAAGGGTGTTCCATGGAACACTAGTGTCACCTGCCATGTGCTTATTTCAGAAAGTACAAAGTTTGATGAAAAAGGGCATAACTCTGCTGAAATGAAGTCAGAGTTATTGGTCAAGGGTAACACTATTTTATGTGGTAAGATGAATATGTGTGTGAAGTTTCATGAACATAGGTCAAATAAGTTATGGCCAGTTATGTGCTTGGTTAGGGTCAGTTATGAGCTTGGTTAGGGTCAGTTATGAGCTTGGTTAGGGTCAGTTATGAGCTTGCTTAGGTTGCAGGTTAAAGTTTTATGAAAGGGAGCATAACTCCGTCAAAATGAAAGTCAGAGTTATTGGACATATGTAATAACATTCCTTAGGTTAAGATGAAAATGTGTGTGAAGTTCATGAACATATCCCTAAGTGTCTGTCATGCTACGCAGACGACACAAAAAGGAAATGATAGGCACACTTACTGGCATGGATCTACAAATGAAGCAGACAAAGCTTTCTTTGAGTGTCGCTTATCATCATCCAGTGCTCCTGTGCCATCATCCAGTGATCCAGCCCTGTCTATGTCTTTACTGCAATCAAATATTAAAATGTTAGCATGTCCATTACATAAATTGTATTATTATAAAATATTTAAAAATGAGTAGCCAGTCCTTTTAAAAATGTCAACTAGAAGACCGTTTACTTGCTCAGCATGTGCACAGGTTCCATTTACAATAATATCATGTTACTGCCCAACACAATAAATACGATAATTTATAAACAAAGCATTATATAACATGTACCAACTAAAATTTCACATTATTTATTGCTTCAAAGTTAAAAACATTTTTGAAATTGTCATAGCTTGCTGCTTTTGGTTGTTCTCATTGTATTTAAAATTACAAAATGTTGCCTTACAAAACATGTACAAAAATTAAGTGCTAAAAAAACATAAAAAAAACAATGCTTGCAAAATATAATGGCTTTTTGGGTAGAACCAGTAATAACCAAGGTGGATTAATTATCTTGCTCAAGGAATACTAAATAGCATGACCCAGCGAGGATCGAACCCACAACCTCTCAAACCTGTAATCCGAGGCTCTTCCACTAACACGCCACTTGCAAAACATAAATTTTAATTTTACATTCATGAACAGTGCAGACATGCAGTAATTGGTTGAATTTTTTCTTATGTTTTTTTGGGAATGTCAAATTATAAAAACTGCTCTGCCTGATAGAAAAAACAAGTTTAGGTTTGAAGTTATAATTATTTGCTTCCTGCCTTAGCAGCATGTGACACTGGTATTACTTCTCACTCTCATTACCTTTTTTTATGAACAGTGCAGACATGCAGTAATTGGTTGAATTTTTTCTTATGTTTTTTTGGGAATGTCAAATTATAAAAACTGCTCTGCCTGATAGAAAAAACAAGTTTAGGTTTGAAGTTATAATTATTTGCTTCCTGCCTTAGCAGCATGTGACACTGGTATTACTTCTCACTCTCATTACCTTTTTTTAAATGGAATGCAGATATAACAAGAGCTGTCGGAGAACAGCTCAGCTCGACTATTCAATTTTTCAGAGAATAATAAATTATATAGCTATGTATATACCATCAGAAAACAAGGCTAACACAATGTGGGGTAGGGCTGGGGGATGGAAGATAGAATGAAAACATAGCTATGTGTAAGAATTGACCAAAACAACACAGAAATAAGTAAACAAAAAAAAATATTCCAGTTTCGAGTGTGTGTTTGGTGGTGGTGGTGGGGGGGGGGGGGAGGGAGTGTAGGGAGCAACATGTGTAAGAATAGGGACGGGAGGCAACACAACACAAATGTGTTTCCTATATAGCCCCCACTCCACTTTGTGAAAGTGAGTGTATAACAATGCAACATGTAAACAATACAACGTTATTGACTACTGTCCTAGTGTAAACACTGCAATGTCATAAAACCTGCCGTCTCAGTGTAAACAATGCAAAATTACAAAAACTGCTGTCCAAGTGTAAACAATGCAAAATTATGGAAAACTCTGTCCTGGTGTAAACAATGCAAAATTACAGAAACTGCTGTCCAAGTGTAAACAATGCACAATTATGGATAACTCTGTCCTAGTGTCAACAATGCAAAATTACAGAAACTGCTGTCCAAGTGTAAACAATACAAAATTACTGTTCCAGTGTAAACAATGCAAGTTCATCGAAACTGAAGTCCCAGTGTAAACCATGCAACATCCTGTCACAGAGTATGCTCCAAGCCCATTGCATAGGAATCTATGCGGTCATTCTAGTAGAGTATGAAAAAGTTCCCGGATTAATATATATCCGTCCTTTCTTTCTGTGGCAGGTCTAAATAACCAGGCATACAATATAATGCGTTAATGAGCCATTATTTAAAAAAAATGCATTCCATTCAATTAAAAAAAAATTAAATCACTTACTCGGTCGACTCGGCTGCTGATATTTCAGACACAACTGGCGTCACTGAATCCGTAGGTTTGACAGACTTCTCTATGGTGTTGAAGTGGCAGGACCTATACTGTTGTTGATGTGGAAGGACCAGCTGTTCTCCTTGTTTCATTATATCTGATTGGATAAATAAGATTATATTAATAAAAACATCATCCATACCGTTTTTTAAATATAAAAATAAATACAAGGCAATTTGTTTTTTCTTCATAACAGTTAACAGCGAGACAGGCTAATAGAAACCAGTGGCAGAGCCTTGCGGTGTCGAATCGAGACGAGGACGAATGCGTATTATGAAACGAGTTTTGTAAACGATTCATGCATTTATTAAATAAAAAAAACGCATTACCAAATATAATTATAATTAGCAATTCCATCGAACGTTGACAACTGAATTCAAGATGTGCAGCGGTAAACGTTTAACTTATCATAATAAATAAATATTCGAGTGAACATGTTTAACAAAAGGTGGCTAGCTCTACATCCGAGTCAAGCTAAAGTTCTGCCTTTAACAGTCGCCAACGGTCCGCTTCTTTCCCCAGTCGTATACATGTGGATACGCGAAGCTTCTTGCTCAGATCGGTTTCTTTTGCTGATATTTTCATCAAACAGTGGAGGACCTCTTTCCCGTTTGCCTTTATCGGCCATGTTTTTTATTGTGCACACATTAGCTAAATCACGTGATTGTCGTAGTCACGTGATCGGCATCGTAAATTTCCGCGACTTTTTACGGCAAGAGTTCGGGAATAATACGATTTCCGTGATGTAAATAAAGTGGGTCCCACAATATTTACAAATAAATAAATATTTTTTTTTTTTTCAAATTCAGCAATTTATTACCACAGACTTATTTGGGTGTAAGATCATATTTTTATGGATACATGTCACTGGAAAAAAATCAGACAATTATTTGATTATGCTCAAAATACACGTTACTTACGGACAGTGTCCCTTTAACAAGTGAAACGGAAACAAAAGTGCTTTTAGAGTATATATGAATTTAAACAGTTATCGAGTTAGGCGAATACAATTGCGATTATATTTGGGTATATGCACTGAAATGAAAAAAATAACTCGTGATATACATTATTTTAAACTTAGCGGATCACAAGGACTGTCATGACGATTACATATCGAATGGAATCTTAATGATGATTTAAAACGATAAGAGGATTTTGAGGCATATTAATGAAATATTTAGGTAAAACAAGCTCTGATTGTGTTTCATGTGTTTACCAACATAATGACCTCCTAAATGCATGACCTTATTTCAGTATTGTGCCCGAATAACCATTTATTAGTCCGAGTCGCAGTGTGGTTCTTCTCTCCCTCTAGAACCCTATGTACTATTTAAAAGGAGACGAAATCTAACAAACTAGGCAGCATTTACTATACTAAGACACAAAAAAAGCCGAACTTGAGAATTTGTTTTTTAATTTGTTTTAGCAGTCAACCCAAAACCCGCAGTCAAACAAACAACAATGAAAAAAACATGAGTTGTTCAATACGGGATTTTTATCCCGAGTGAAAATACGTCCGCATAACCAAACGAGTGCACGCGTTTCTTTATTCGGACGTATTCCCACGAGGGATAGCAATCATGTATTGAAAACTCATGGTAATTAAATTATGTATTACAATTTTTCTAAAATAAATGTTTAAATACCTTATTTGAGATAGTTTTCAAAGCGCATATTGAAATTCTTTTGCGTAGGCATCTCAAATCCCGTATCGTCATTGACACTGAAGAATCAATTAGTGAATTGCAGTTTAACAACCAATTAACGAAATCGCTTGAATTCTATGATTTACAGTTTTCTTGAGGATTTATTATCAGTCTCAGTTCATTTTAATCATTGACAAAAGTGAAATGCAACGTTTAGAAGCAAAATGATAAACTGACGTGTGCGCGACTACGTTACGTCTCTGGTGAATTTACATAATTTCTGTACATTGTCTGGCGTGGCTTACTCACGCAGCTTTAAGCACCGGGTATTTACTATCTTACTAAAGTCAAAGAAAGCAAAGAAAAGGAAGTTCCAAAACATCCGGCTGTGGGAAATATTTTCCTTGGGAATTATTTCCTCGTAGTTATAACTTTTCGGTAACTCAGAAATCTCGGCAAATCCTTGCAAGAAATGTAATACATAGAGATTATTTAACTGCTTGATTATAGGGTAATCCTAAACGAGATTGTAGCCGTGAGGTTTCCATATAGATTTCCCCATACTCGAACTCTGCAGTCGGATAATCTACTTATTACATTTTAAATCAGTTTAAATATGATTTTAACCGAAAGTATTTGCTTTATTGAACGTTATCGGTGGATCGACCTCAGTGTCATGTATTGAGGTCATGAATTAACAGTTAGTTATTTTTGTGTTCGATTTTATTATTATTTGATTACCTTTCCAGTGATTTATATAATTTCTCTGTGAAATAAAATTGATAATCTCACCGTTTCAACAGTGAAATTACTATAACTAATTGTCACTGTTTTGGAACTACTTATTTGGTTCAACTTTGTTTGATTTAACAATCAATACTATACTACAATATAAGCATGAATCATATTCTTGCTGATAGCGGTATCCCATATATGTTATAGCTTTTGGCATACACTTTATGTTTATGTCAAGGGAAATATTTTATGTCGTGCATTAACTAATGAACTATTTCATCGAGTGAGCTCCAAAAACAAAATTCTCACATGTGGCGTATTTAACTCGACTTCCAGTGAAATACAAAAGCATCCTCTATATAATTGCAATGCTTTATCATTATAGCTACACACTTCAATATGTTTCTACATAAAATGCATTTTGTTCAATTCATTAATATTAATTATAATAATAGTATAAATAAAATTGAGTTTGCACTGACCGTTCCAAGGCGTAGCCCTATTGTCAACCCTTCTGTTGTGATGTCGTTTGCATTTATTATTACTTTTGCCTTCTTGTTTGTCAGTTTGCGTGTTTGTTTCTGTGTTTTGTGGTTGACTGTCCTCCTTGAATGCCACTTTCCTTGTCCGATCTTTTAATATTTCTTTATGAAGAACGTCGCCTGAATTTTTAATACACCAAAATAAATTAATCCCAGAGTTTTCATAATCTTTAGCACAATATTGTTAACATGATCTTTAACGGCAGTAAGACAAGATGTTAAACGTTTGGAGATATTAGTAGTGGTGCAAGAACTAGATTTGGAAATAAAACGGGTTTTATATTGTTATTTTAGTAATTTGATAATCCAGTACATCGTTGGAAGTCTGTTTTGCCTTTCGTCTATTCCAGCCTTGAACATCTTGTACTGAGTGAAAGGCGTCCAAACAACATTATCTTCAATAAATTGCACTGGAGTATACGAATTAGTACTCCCGAGTTCCTGAGATAAAACATTGACGTAATGGAGGCGTCAAACAATAATTATATTATTAGCTGCCTTATCAGAAGGAACTAAAACAAACTGATTATGAAATTCCTGGATTCCTGATTTTAAATTACGAATGAAAACCTAGGTCTAAGGGGAAGTAGGGAGGGGTTAGCCGTATAGAAGTTAATACGGGTATCTTTGACGTTAAAAATAGTTATTTTTTTATCAAGTAGAAAGGGAGTTAGGGTCAGCATGTTCTCTACGACACCATTTAATAATAAAATCCTCAATAGATTGGGCGATCTGACCACGATATGCATTAAAATAAATCACAGAAGGCAACTATGCTTCGGACTTTTAGAAAATAAATGCCGAATATGTTTAACTATAAAATCAAAATTACCAGTAATGACATGACCGGCCAGAGCATTTAGATGTACTACACTCGCATTCCTTAGGAATGCTATTTACTATATCAAGTTCAGACACTATTTTGTTGTAGTTGAAATCATATTTCTAATTATTTTTGTGTACTTATAACAAATTATAGGACATTCAATAATTTTTGAAATATTTAGGAATAGAATCAACAACAAGATTATCTCGAAAAATACTTGGTATATCAATAAAATCAATGCCCTAATTAAGATAAAGAATTTTTAGAAAATGTCTGACGTGATCAGACTTCTTGTCAATATGGGGTCGGAGAACATGCTGCGTATAGGTTTGAATTATGGAAACAGTGTTAAACAAAGGATTTGTTCGAACGAACATTTTTGTCTTGCTTCCTCGTCATTCAGCTTAGGTGAAGAAATTGATAGAGATGTGAGACAAGAAAGCATCGAGTGCTTCCCAGACTGTTTAAAAATAGTATGTAAATCAGCGACTGACATATTAATACGTGATTTCCGTTTGATGTCTCCATTACGTCTACAACTATGAGACCTAAATGTACAATTTCGAAAAATATAGCAAAAAATGTGAATATAAGGCTCTTTTGTAATATTTGCTTGTTGATAAATATCATCATTAATGCCCAGTGGAAATGGTGTCTTCAAGTTAATCATCAACTTTAGTTCTGCTATTTGTCTAGCTTTTAGCTTAAAGTTTTTGGTTGCATCATTATCATAAATTATATATTTAACAGGCTGAACAGTGCCGTTACTAAATCTATGACCTGACTGACGAAAGTGTTGGTACAGGTAATTCTTTAACCTTTTGGGATTGCCTGCATTATATTTATGCTCACGGAATCGAACTGTTAAGGCCTGTTTGTCCAACATATTGTATACCACAACGTGGTGCATTTCAATAAATACTGATAAAGGTGATCCTTTGGGAGCAACAAACACAATTAAGAGAATAAAGCAGCAGACTCGGTTTTATTGAGTCTGTTCATGAGAAGTAATTAAAGAAGCAACACCTCTCACGCCCCCTAGCACCGGCTTAAGCGGTATTCTACTTCAAAGCCACCTATATTGGGCTCGTTGGTCCCAAAGGACCAGTAAAAGTCACTACTGATTCGTAGCACGGGGAGACTTTTACAGCCACCACACTGCACTAAACGAATGCTAGTGTAAATGTCAATAAATACTGATAAAGGTGATCCTTTGGGAGCAACAAACACAATTACGAGAATAAAGCAGCAGACTCGGTTTTATTGAGTCTGTTCATGAGAAGTAATGAAAGAAGCAACACCTCTCACGCCCCTAGCACCGGCTTAAGCGGTATTCTACTTCAAAGCCCCCTATATTGGGCTCGTTGGTTCCAAAGGACCAGTAAAAATAACACTACTGATTCGTAGCACGGGGAGACTTTTTACAGCCGCCCCACTGCACTAAACGAACGCTAGTGTGAATGTCAATAAATAATGATAAAGGTGATCCTTTGGGAGCAACAAACACAATTAAGAGAATAAATCAGCAGACTCGGTTTTATTGAGTCTGTTCATGAGAAGAAATGCATGAAGCAACACCTCTCACGCCCCCTAGCACCGGCTTAAGCGGTATTCTACTTCAAAGTCACCTATATAGGGTTCGTTGGTCCCAAAGGACCAGTAAAAATAACACTACTGATTCGTAGCACAGGGAGACTTTTTACAGCCGCCACACTGCACTAAACGAACGCTAGTGTGAATGTCAAGTCAAAACATAAATGACGTGAGAAGTACATCAATCAACATTTGAAGATAGACATATATTAAATGTTCTACCAGTAACAGTGATTTAATGGTGGACTTGCAAGATAAATAATTGCAACAAATGCACCTCTTAGCATTGCATTTACTTAAAGAAGGAAACACTAGAAGTCTGAATGGAGACGTTACGTGATATTTTTTCAAAACAGGTTAAAGAAACCTTAGAGCCATTATTAAAAATCCAGGTAAAATTATTGGAAGGAACATAGAATGAGGTTGCCGAATGAAGATTTAAAGGTGTAAGACGTACACTACAAATAGCTTAGATCTAAGAAATGTAGAGGTGTTACGTGGAATTTGTATAGATGACGGAGAGTGTAACCGAACTGGAGACATTTTTATTTTAAGTGTTTTCGTGAAAAGACTCATGTACATTTAAAGGTACATGTAATATCATTCTGTGAAAAGCGAAATAATGGCCAAATAGATATTATTAGAGATACTACGTTATTACGTATCAAAGATCAGTTATTAATAATAGACGGACGGTTATAAGGGATCTAGAACTCAACACAAGTGTCTAATTCAAGATCTCAAGTAAAGGTTAAGGAAAATGCTATTAAAATGGGCCAAAATGTCGGTGAACACAACACCTTCAACATGGTATAAGTAACACATGTGTTTAAGAATGAAACTGAATCATTCTATGAAAGTCATAAACCACAAGACCTACGCCGAACTTAATACCCATCGGAATATTTGCCACTGACAGTTCCTACCCATTTTGTCAGCCATTTAATGTTTTTGTGGTCGCATACGATGCTTTTATTTTTGTAATTATTGTTCGATTGCGTGTTTTGGGTTGTCTGTGATTTTTAAATGCTACAGTTTTCTGTTCGACTTATTTTATTATCGTAACACTGATCAACGTTTAAAACAGAAAAAAAATGTAAAAACTCTTCTGCGACAAGGACAGTCCGAACTTGACCTCTATGGTGGCGTGATTTACAAACTTTGTAAGATCCTTGATCATAATCACTTTCATACAATCTGTATTACACTTGTTGTTGAATGCTGCATTTTCTGTTCGACGTGTGTATCTACTTTTTCAGAAGGTGACCTCATATAGTCCCACGAGGTTGTCTGGTCATCGCACACGAAATAAGTGTTGCTAGTAATTGACTGTAGAGGGATCAATTACAAACATCGAGCGCGTTGCAATACTAAAGTGTTGCATCCTTTTCTGATGAATTCTCTGATTGTGTAAATTGATTAGGAAATAAATACTAATAAAGGTGATCCTTTGGGATCAACAAACATAATTACGAAAATAAAGCAGCAGACTCGGTTTTATTGAGTCTGTTCATGAGAAGTAATGAAATAAGCAACATCTCTCACGCCCCTAGCATCGGCTTAAGCGGTATTCTACTTCAAAGCCACCTATATTGGGCTCGTTGGTCCCAAAGGACCAGTAAAAATAACACTACTGATTCGTAGCATGGGGATACATTTTACAGCCGCCACACTGCACTAAACGAACGCTAGTGTGAATGTTAATAAATATTGATAAAGGTGATCCTTTGGGAGCAACAAACACAATTACGAGAATAAAGCAGCAGACTCGGTTTTATTGAGTGTGTTCATGAGAAGTAATGAAAGAAGCAATACCTCTCACGCCCCCTAGCACCGGCTTACGCGGTATTCTACTTCAAAGCCACCTATATTGGGCTCGTTGGTCCCAAAAGACCAGTAACAAGAAAAGTCATAGTATACAACATATACTATGACGACGAGCGGCAATAAGAATGAAAATTGTAGAATATATTTGTTTTAATTCATTGCATTGGAATTAGAGCATCATGTGTGGTTTGTTTGTGTAAAATTAATAGCGAGTTCTATTTGGTGTAGCAATGGCATGAAACAAAATGGAAAAGCAAAATAAAGATAGAAAGTTTTTTATTTGAAACTAAACGTCCAATTTAAGTGCTTTGCTATAACCATGGAAGTGCTATATTCGCTATTTTTATATAAAGCAAAGACTGGAGGAGCTGGACAAAAAGGACCTTCATTAAAACCGACAATTCGCTATAGGTGATTTCGGCTATAAATATGTATTCCGGCTATATGTATTCTTTTGACTATAAATAATATTTTTAAAGCACAATTATATAAAAACACACTCTGAATATGTATGAATAATTACAATTTACATGCGGTAATAATATGATGAATGACTATTAAATGTACATATTTTTAAGTTCATGCTGTACAAAAACAACATTACTGATGTGGGAAAAAATATTTGTATGTACAACTCAGTGTGTCAGGTCCCTGCCAAGACTTGAACTTG
>JAWPHD010021987.1:0-26557 GCA_037043455.1 Cyrtodaria siliqua
GAACACCGTCTAGCTAGCAACGAACATTTATTTTTTTTAGATGTCACTGGGTGTTGTTTCTTGCCGATTTTAGTAACACTGTTATTGTCTAACATACCATTCAATAGAATATATAATTCTTCTGTCAAAAAACCACACTTATATATTGATAATCATCTTTATATTTTGTAGAAACGCGCGCATATAATCCGTGCGCGTTTTTCCCCACATTTTGAACGTTTCTTGTCATGAGTGTGTATTCGGCAGGACCAAGTAGACTGGTACCCGGTACGCAGTATACTCTACTGGTTTCCAAATTCACACTCATTATTGCAGGGTTATGCAACAGCTTAAACACGATCTACAACCATCATCTTTCAGACATCATTAACAACAGGTAGGGTTCCCAAGGACTGGAACAGTGCTAATGTTCCTCCACAATTCGAAAAAGGTGATAAATTCATTGCTTCTAACTATAGACCAAATACATGAACAGGCATACTATGTAAGATGCTTGAACACACTGTCACATAAAATCGTCTGTCCCATCTAGATAAACATGATTTCCTATAATATGAATAAGGCACTGCCTCATAGCAAGCTCAAAAAAATCACTTGAAAGCAAATGGAAACAATCATCAGCGGGTTTTTTGCCACTGAGCGTTCCAAGGCGGTAGCCCTATTGTCAACCCTTTTCTGTGTGTGATGTTTTATTTGGCGTTTTATTCATCTTTTAAGTATGAGAGTGGATCTTTGCAAACGGCCGAACACGACACATACGAAATATTGCAGTCTCGGTTTGATGACTGTTCATGCACTTTAGTGAAATATGCTAGCTACCGTTCAGGCCCTCTAGCCCCGGGTTGAGCAGAACTCAATATTCATAAAATCAATAGTACATAATTTAAACCATCCCGAAGACGGCATGCATATGGCGGTGGACATAGGGATCTTTTCTTCCCCCATGTCTAGCGGCGTGTGGTTCCAGTATCTAACAAAATACTATGCCCCGAAGAGCGAAATAAACAAAATGTAATTTAGTTGGGAGCAGCGGTTATGAAGCCTGCGTATCACAAGTAACAGCGAAAATACTAAATTAAAAAGCAGACAACATATCCTATGAGTTCTTTGTTTGTGTGTGTGGGTTTGTGGTTGACTGTCATCCGTGAATGCTACTTTTCCTGTTCGATTTGTATATGTATATCAACACAGTATAGTTATCTAGAGTCACCCCGATGAGAGTTTTGGAATACTTACGAAACATGAAACTTTGTCAAACTCTTATTACAAATAGTTACAATGTTTTTTTAACAGCCCAGTTGCCGTGGTGAGACTCAATCCAGTGATCTCTGGATGTCAAGCAAAGCCTGCTGTCCACTGGGCCAAACTGACCCCCGAATACGTATGAATAAACCACATATCAGTGTTGCATGTAAAGCAATTTCATACATATTTATTTGATAATTTCTTTGATGTTCAGTTTCCTTTTAAAAACATGTATACTCCTCCAAATGTTGGTCTTAGTCCACCACTAAATTGCTAATTTGGTGTTGTGCACGACCTATACAACTGACAAGTTTGACTTTCATCTCATTAACTAAATATTGAAATGAAAACATTAATTTGTGAGCTTGAACATATTTATAATCATTATTTTAGTGCGCAACGCACTGTCTATTGAAAACACATGCAAATTAAGTTAGCATATTACACAACCGTTCATGAACAGTTTCAATCAAACCGAGACTGCAATATATCGTATGTGTCGTGCTCGGCCGTTTCCAAAGGTCCATTATCATACTTTCTTTTTTTTTCCATTTTGTTTTAGATATTATTTCAAGCGGTTAACCATTTAGGAGCTACGGCCTGGACATGAAAACCGCATGAACGCTAAACTGTGTGTGCTATTTAAACATGGACCACATGGACTGGACATAAAATAAATTCTAAATCAATGGCAATGGAAACAAAACCTAAGTGTCTTTTTCGTGTTTATTATAATTTCTCAGCGAATATTAGGTTATGTATGACAGTCGATTGTTTTAGTAGTGGAGGCAAAAATCATAATTATTGTAAACCTCTCACCGTCCGTACGAATCATACGAATCGACATTTTATCACTTACAATTTGAGCTCCCTGTGGGATTTGAACCAGCAGAGGTGAGGTGAATAGATTTTAAACTCAGCATCTTCACCATCTCAAGCACAGAGATGTTACACAATTTGGCAAACCGGTTTAATGGAACAGAAGTAGCAATACTTATAGGTTATAAAAATCGAACAGAAAAAGTAGCATTCAAGGACGGCAGTCAACCACAAACACACACAGAAACAAAGAACAATTGTAAACATGTAATGTATGCTTACGAGGGACTGTACGACTGTATTCTTGAGGAAAAGGATAAAAGCCTCTGTCATTTCACCCCTAAATATAGAAGAGCAGCTCACAACAAATGTACTCACCTATACAAAATCCCCAGGTAAATCCCTGTGATCTTTCACAATCTGGCTAGGTATGATAATCACTTGTTTATAGAAAATTTAGGTATAACAGAAGGTAAAATTCAATGTATCCCGAATAACGAGGAAAGATACATTTCATTCACCACAGTCATCGAAGTAGACAGGTAACTTGCAACTGACAAGAAGACGAAGAAAAGGGTGGAACGACCTATCACACGAGACATTTGATACTTAGACAATTGTAAATTTATGCCATCAAATCTGGCTACCTTAACCAGCAGCAGTTTAACACAATTAGGACTTTTTATGAGAGAGAAAAGTATATCCATATGAGTACATGGGTGGGTTTAATAGATTTAGCGAACCCAATTACCTCCCATCGGTTCGTTTTATTCCAAGTTGACGGAAAGCAATATTACCAAGAAAGTATGGGGTGAATTCAACCTCCACTCCATGAGGGAATACCATGACATTTGCAGGTTTGTTTAAGCAAAACGTAAATAGAAAAGAGTATGATAATGGACCTTTGGAAACGGCTTTTCTAATGCTGTAGATTATACACATGAAAGACATGAGCTGATCAGAGAAGCCACAACTGTCGAATCGGTTCAGCAGAATGGTATTGTTTCTAAATTTAAATTTAAATAAAAAATAAATATTCCCAGTTTGTAAGTATATCGTTATGTCTAGCCAAAACGTTTGCGCATGGGTAACAGACTACATAATTTTGTTAGCAAAATATGTTATATTCGTTAACAAATGTCAAAACACAGATCATAACTTTATATTTTTTAAAAAACATCTATACAAACAAATATCAATCGAGCAAACAATAGCGCTAAAACAAGATAAGTTAGACAAACATGTCAATCTTTCTCCAACAGAATATTTAAAGTGATAGAAATTGGAAAAGCTACAGATCTCTATACTTCTCTCATTTTCCTTTTACTAACAACCTGCTGATACTCGTCTTTGATAAATTATATATACAACGAAAATAACAGGAATATGACTACTGAAGGAGCTACCTTCGGAAAATATTGTATTAGTTAAATGTGTCAAAGTTAATGCATTGTTATAATTTGCTGCCAGTATACAGACATATTAAAAATAAGTATAAAAGTCGAACAGGTAATGCAGCTTTTACAGAACTAAGTAAAGAAGGATAAAAATATCGGACAGGGAAAGTAGCATTCAAGGACGACAGTCAACCACAAAACACAAAAACAAACACGCAAACAGACAAACAAAAATTTTCTTGTTGCTCTGGCTTCTGCCAAGTCATTGAGTACCTTCATTATGGCTTTCTAGGCTATTGTTTTTTTGTATTATATTTACACGAGCTTATTTTGTGTTTTACTTATATTGCCTATTGATGCTGCCTTCCCGGTTAGAGATTAGATCATGGCGAGGACTTCTTTATTTACATTGTCAAGTTTTAATGGGATTACAGTAGGGTAAGTGTGAGGTTTGGGGCACCCTAGGGCCGGTTTAAACCCCCAGTGGCCTACTTTGCCACTGACCGTTCCAAGGCGGTAGCCCTATAGTCAACCCTTTTGTGTTTGTGATGCCGTTTGCATTTATTTTTACTTCTGCCTTCTTGTTTGTCTGTTTTTTATTTCTTTACACTCAGTAACGTAAGGACTGGGATATTGCACCTTTTAGTGTTAATAGCTCATTTATAAAGGAAGAAATATAAAAAGATCGGACAGGAAAAGTAGCATTCAAGGAGGACAGTCAACACAGAAACAAACACGCAAACAGTCAAACAAGAAGGCAAAAGTAATAAAAAATACAAACGACATCACAAACACAAAAGGGTTGACAATAGGGCTACCGCCTTGGAACGGTCAGTGGAAGTTTGTTTTGCATACGAGGTCACTGCGGTCAATGTCTAGGTCAGGGTCATTGTTACTAGAAATAGAAAAATGATTTCGACTCATTAACGTATGCCCTGAATGAGACATTGCGGTGAAACTTTTTGTGTATGTAGTTTATAGTGGAAGGAAGCTTGTGATTGTATTTGAGGTCACTGGGGAAAATGTCGCTGTTAAACAAAATAGAAAATGTCTTCGCTCAATAACTTAAAGAAATATAAAAAGATCGGACTGGGAAAGTAGCATTCAAGGAGGACAGTCAAGCACAAAACTACAGAAACAAACACGCAAACAGACAAACAAGAGGGCAAAAGTAATAATAAATACAAACGACATCACAAACACAAAAGGGTTGACAATAGGGCTACCGCCTTGGAACGGTCAGTGGCAAAGTAAGCCACTGGGGTTTAAGCCGGTCTATGGTTCACCAAACCTCACACTTACCCTACAGTCATCCCATTAAAACAGGACAGTGTAAATAAAGAAATCCCCGCCATGAAGTCGGGAATGAGATATTGGAAGGAAACTTGCTTTGTACGTAGCTTATATGAAAAGGAAGCTTCGTGTTGAATTTGATGTCACTGGGGTAATGGTGACTGTTATTAAAAATACACCAATGCTTTCTGATTAATGACGTGAGTTAGGAATGAGATATTACAACGAAACTTGCTCTATAGGTAGCTTACATAAATAAACAAATAGTTTCTGGGAATAACTTTAGCTTTGAAAAGAGCCTTGGTATTATATTTGTGGTCACTTGGGACAATGTCAGAGTCGTGTTACTAAACATAAATAAAAAATCGTTTATGGGCTATACATTTAGTTAAACATGAGATATTGCAACGATACTTGCCGAGTATGTAGCTTATATGGAAATAAAACGTGGGATTGCATTTAGGTCAATGGGTCAATGTTATGTCACGTTACTATATTAGAAAAATGTTATCCGGGCAATAACTTCAATTAAGAGTGAGATATTAAGTGTAGGTAGATTAAATGGAAAAAGTATTGAAACGAAAATGTGTAGAAAGCTTATGGAAATAAAATCCCAAAAAAGTTGTGGAAATACACATTAAGTGTGCGTTGAATTTAAAAAGGTAACATCCGCGCTTATGAAACTTGCTAAAGCCCATTGGGACGGTGGCGTTTGATGTTTGGCTATGATCTTTCTTGTCGTGCCCTTAATTGTTTATTCTCTTGTTGCTCTGGCTTCTGCCAAGTCACTGAGTACCTTCATTGTGGCTTTCTAGGCTATTGTTTTTTTGTATTATATTTACACGAGCATATTTGTGTTTTACTAATATTGCCTATTGATGCTGCCTTGTTGGTTAGAGATTAGATCATGGCGGGGATTTCTTTATTTACACTGTCCTGTTTAAATGGATTGACAGTAGGGTAAGTGTGAGGTTTGGTGCACACTAGAACCGGTTTAAACCCCCAGTGGCCTACTATGCCACTGACCGTTCCAAGGCGGTAGCCCTATTGTCAACCATTTTGTGTTTGTGATATCGTTTGCATTTAATATTACTTTTGCCTTCTTGGTTGTCTGTTTGCGTGTTTGTTTCTGTGTTTTGTGGTAGACTGTCCTCCTTGAATTCTACTTTCCCTGTCCGATCTTTTTATATCTTTTTAAACTGTTAGTGAATGGTATAATTACCTGGATTACTAGTATCACGACTATTCCCGGTATAGAGGTCTGTGGTTAATGCAGATACTTATTACAGTTATATTAGTTTAAACTGATAGTGAAGGGTATCATTACCTGGATGACAAGTAAAGAAGGATATCGCTATCGCGACCAATCCCCTTATTGAATTCTGTGGTCCTTGCAAATACATATTTGTGTTATATGATAGTTATTACTATTATTTAGCTGCAAGAATTAATGGATGGCAAGTAGAAATTCTGATAATATTTGTTATTCTAATATGTCCTTTGTTTCTTGGATATAAGCACATCGCACAATTAAAGAGGAAAGCATGGTGGCGAACTGTAAATGGGTCCACCACCAAGCATGCAATGCGGTGCAAAATGATAGGGTCATGAGTGGTAAGAGTGTATTAGTTTGTATGTGTTTCGTTGCCTTAATGACTCCCTGGGGCTGGACTTGGTTTGGTAGGCGGGATCAAAGTTGTTTTTAAATAGGGACATGTTGCATATCAACTTGAATAAAACCGAGTCTGCTGCTTTATTCTCTTAATTGTGTTTTTTCCTCCCAAAGGATCACCTTTATCAGTATTTATTAAATTCACACTAGCGTTCGTTTTGTGCAGTGTGGCGGCTGTAAAACATCTCGTGCTACGAATCACTAGTGCTATTTTTACTGGTCATTTGGGACCAGCGAGCCCGATATATATGGCTTTGAAATAGAATACCGCTTAAGCCGGTGCTAGGTAGCGTGATAGGTGTTGCTTCTTTCATTACTCCTCATGAACAGACTCAATAAAACCGAGTCTGCTGCTTTATTCTCTTAATTATGTTTGTTGCTCCCAAAGGATCACCTTTATCAGTATTTATCGAATGTCATTACAACATGAGTGCACTGACGCAAAACAAAACCTGCCCGAAGGTCACTTTACCTTGTGGGGAGGAGTCAAAATATAGAACCTAGTCATATCTGATGTTTGTTTCATCCTGCTTCTCTGTTTAAATACAGACTTTAAACTTTCAGTGTTTTATCACTGATTCAAGTGTGAATACATGCAACTAATTTAAACGAGCGGGGGTATGCGATGACGCGCCACCCACTTACACTAATTTCATATCGTGAAATAATCATCATTATCTATATCAGTCAAAATTGAAATCGTATACACCATTTGAAACCATGTATTATTTAATGATCAAGAACATTCATGTCATAAACCAATAAAGAAAACATTTAATAGAAGTTTCATCAACTCATTTAATCATACTGATGATTCTATTTTTATTTTTACATGTATAATGCACAAACTAAAGTGTACTTTTGCTAACTTCCAGCCATAATGAGCAGTAACAAACACAAATGAGTAAGAAATGTATATTTGTTTATGTACAAATAAAGTTTATCAACAGTTCCCATATGAAATGGTACTTGACTTGAAGATATATATCTTCCTAATCACTTATCCAGATTTAATTCAAAGGAGGATTTATATCTTAATTTAATATTATCAAACATTCAAATCAACATCATGGAGAATTGATATGTTATCAAGCATAACCATTGAGATAACCATCGTGACACAGGTTTCCCGTATATTCTCAATATCATCTTCCAAAACTCGCAAACCAGCGACAGTTCTACGTAAAACACAATGTTCGGACATTTATAAAAAATGTTTTCAAAAAATGTTAACAAATGTTATATATAAGTAATTTAAGGACTCTTCTGCGACAAAGACTATCACAGCCTGACTTCTATGGTGATGTGATTTATAAACTTCGTAAGATTCTTGGTTATGATCACTTTCATATTATCTTTCTTAAATTTGTTAAACAGTTTATCAAAAGAGGTTATGACCCTATCATTTTGCATGGTACTGCATGCTCGGTGGTGGACCCTTTTACAGTTCGCCACTATGCTTTCCTCTTTAATTGTACGATGACAGGACAGGCTGTGGACCCTATTATGACGCCTACCTAAAGCCCATTGGGACGGTGGCATTTGATGTTTGTCTATGATCTTTATCTTTCTTGTCGTGCCCTTTATGGTTTATTCTTTTGTTGCTCTGGCTTCTGCCACGTCACTGAGTACCTTCATTGTGGCTTTCTATGCTATTGTTTTTTTGTATTATATTTACAGAACCATATTTGTGTTTTACTTATATTGCCTATTGATGCTGCCGTGTTGGTTAGAGATTAGATCATGGCGGGGATTTCTTTATTTACACTGTCCTGTTTTAATGGGATGACAGTAGGGTAAGTGTGAGGTTTGGTGCACCCTAGAACCGGTTTAAACCCCAGTGGCCTACTTTGCCACTGACCGTTCCAAGGCGGTAGCCCTATTATCAATCCTTTTTTGTTTGTGATGTCGTTTACATTTATTATTAATTTTGCCTTCTTGTTTGTCTGTTTGCCTGTTTGATTCTGTGTTTTGTGGTTGACTGTCCTCCTTGAATTCTACTTTCCCTGTCCGATATTTGTATATTTCTTTCAATTATGATTGTCTCTATGACTAATGCTGAATTAAATAATACAAACGCCCACATGCTCAAGGCAATATGAAATATGTGTTGAATTTATGGCTCGAGAAATCAAGACAGCTTAACGTTCAACCATTTTGAAACATAATCCGTTTCTTTTCTATGAAAAAAAGAGTATGATAATGAAGTTGTTTTCTAAAACATGCTATCAAGTCGATATTAAAGAATGTAGATACTCATTGTTTTAGATTACCTGAACTTTACATATTGTTTGCACATCTTATAAACATATCTCTGTACAGGACTCGTTTGTTTCATAACATTTGAGTGGAAATACTGTTCATGTGTCAGAGGAGAAATTTAAGAGTGTTAAGAGCAATTTTCTAAAAACTTTGTTCGGGTGCTTCTGTTAGAATATGTGATGTAAAACGGGCGAATTGGATCCAGAATTATAATTCACGGCTCTGTGGTAAACGCTAACTTAATTGTTGCACAACTAAACATTCGCAAGTAGTAGATAATATTCTCATAAACAAGCCTTTAGAATCTGATCAAACATTTGCATGCGATCAACAGCTGACAGACTGATGCAAAGTACATCCATTATTTTAGTATTAAAGCTAAACTCAAATATAAACAGGAATCATGCACTGAATACTAAAGTATCTCGTGACACAGTCAGAAGAAACAGCGTGGCTCTTTCAACCGTTCATGTATGTCTGCAACAACTGATCGACATGAAAAAATGCAACAAGACATGTGCGCCCAAACCTCAGTTTATAAGAATGGGATGCTTAGCCTTAGTGCCAAGTTTCGAAAATCAGTTCAGTAGCGGCTACGTGAATTGCTGTTTGAATTGTAATTTGTTATTGTCGTATTTTCTTCACAAAGTATAATTTGCTATGTCGGATTCCATCAATGATCCGTAGGTAACGATTAGGTTTAGGGTTAATAAAACCTCGGTATCTGGATATATAAAACATTGACATTGGCAACCATTTCTTGTCTACTATGGCAAATAATAGGCATCATATCCTAAAGAACTTCAATTTAACAAAAATACTGAAAAGAGGATCCCTTGAAAGCAACAAACACAAACAATAGCGAAAAGTAGAAGACCCGGTTTTATTGAGTTTGTTCATGAGAGGTTATGTATGTATACTTCCGTTCACGCCCCTAGGGTAAAGCGGTATTCTACTTTAAAAGTAGATAAAAAAATCGAACATGAAAAGTAACATTTAAAGGATGAATAAAAGGCTAGATAAGACATCACAAACATACAAGGGTTGACAATAGGGCTACCGCCTTAGAACGGTCAGTTGCAAAAAGGCCGCTGGGGGCTTAAAACAAGTTCTGTGGTGCACCAAACCTCACTCTTTTGATGTCTTTTATTTATCGTTGAATATATTGTTTATTTAGATGTCTGTGTTGGTTTACTGTGGTACTTGAATGCTAAGTTTACTGAACGATTTTTAGATAATAAATAAAAATAGGTATACAAATCGAACAGGAAAAGTAGTTTTAACAGAGCACAGTGAACCAAAAACATGCATTAAAACAGACAAATGTATGTTTCACAGAACATAGCTAACCAAAATGACGCATTAAACCATAATTAAAATGTTAATACGAAGCAGTGCAAGTGACACCACAAATACACATGTGTTGATAATAGGGATACCGCCTTGGAACGGTCAGTGGCAAAAATGCCGCAGGGGTTTAAATCGTGTACCAATCCCCACTCTTACCCCATTGTAATCCTAATAAAACGAAGAAATGTGTAAAGAAAGATATCATTACCAGATTATATTATCTAACAAACAGTGCAGCATTAATAGGCAATATCAATATAAACATAAATTATGATGTACATATGACTATAGAAACAAAACAATAGAAAGTATATCGCCAACCAAATTTATTAAGAGCAATCCACGATAGCCTATATTATATTGTACATACCCTTTGATACTACTAATTCCCATATATAATTGCGAAATACATTCGTCTATTTCCGTAAACGGTATCTTTCCAGTCGTGCAAACCAGGTCAATTTCGTTATTATTCGGATTCATGCTGTTATGTTTCGAAGAAGCAGAGAAGTAATGAAGTACTCACTGGAAGAAATGAACGAGGTGTTGCGTATCTTCCGAATACGGTCAATCAAGTCAAGGGTTACTATGGTAACTGGTAAATACGGAATTTCACTTTACCCTATACCGCATTTCACTCGACTTTTACCGCACTGAATGTTCTATGTTCACCGTCATATGCATACCATCTTCGGGATGGATTAAATTGATTGCTGTACTATTGACATTATAAATATTGAGCTCTGCTCAACCCGGGGCTGGAGGGCGTGAACGGTAGCAAACACTTTTCACTACCCTTCATGAACATTTTCTAATAAAAATAAGTATGAAAGTCAAACAGGAAATGCAGCTTTCACAGAACACAGTAAACCCAAAAACACACGAAAGGACAAGCATGAATGGCAGTTAATAAAGAATAAAGGCATATGACGTCACAAACACAGAGAGGTTGACAATAGGCTTGGAACGGTCAGTGGCAAAAAAAGACCGAAACTGCAATATATTTGGTATTTAACGTGTTCGATATCCAATTTCTCCTTTCACACACTTTGTTGATTACGTATTCTTTCATTTCATTCATTAGCTTAAGTTCAATTCAATACCATTTAATATCATCTATACCATGCTGATATAAATTATCCATTTGTCTTATAGAGTAGTGCAATGAAGAAAATAATTTAGGAGGCTTTGACCTGTAAATTCAGGTCAGCATACAGCTACCATCGTCTAGAAACACATTACTCAAATATTTTCCCTAGTAGAAGAATTTGGGGAAATCATATAACAGCGGGACCAACAATTGATAAGTTTGTGACAATGTTTGATGCAAAATATGGAAAAGCTGGAAACACGGTATGAAATTACCATTTAAAATTTAAGTGTTTAAATTTTGGAGAAAGGCTAACATAACCAAAGAAGAAAAAATGTTGGTTCTGACAGGTATAAACTATGTAAGTAAAAATAATATGATAAATAAAGACACATTATATGAGGAGGTCAAGAGGTCACTGAAGAAGTTCAATGGTGTTGTGTCTGAAACCTACGGAACGTTACACTTTATACTGATAAGGGTGATCCTTTGGAAGCAACACAAACAACCAAGTTAATAAAGTAGCAGACTCGGATTTATTGAGTCTGTTCATGAGAGGTAATGTAAGAAGCAACACCTCTCACGCCCCTTAGTACCGGCCTAACCCAATAAGGTAAGAGTGAGGCTTAGTGCTCCCTAGTACATGGTTTAAAACCCAATCCGCTCTGTTTGACACTGACCGTTCCAAGGCGGTAGTCCTAATGTCAACACTTTTATGTTTGTTATGTCATGGCCTTCTATTCGCCTTAGTGATTATTGTTCGACTTTTATACTTATTTATATGCGCGCTTTTGGTTGTCAGTAGTCCTTGAATGTTACACTTCATGTTCGAACTACTTTTAAGCGGTAATATACTTTAAAACCACTTACATTGGACTCGTTGGTCCCAAGGGATCAGTAAAATAACAAAAGTCGCAAATAAAATCGGCTAATCAATATTGGGCGCTTTTTTTGGACTAATCTGTCCAGACCGATATCTGAAAGTAAGATATATGTATGATACGGTCTTAACAAGCCGAGACTAGTGTACGATGTCATGGACTTGTTTATTGATCAGTAAACAAATAATGACAAGGCCATTATTAGGCCTAAATTAAAATATTGTTTGTTTATTCTTTGGGCATCATTTTAGTCAGGAAAGTAAATTATTTTTATTCTAACATTTAAGTTGTACAATGGGTAGTCGGTTGATTAGCGGTCACAATCAATTTGATGTTAGAACTAATCATCGATTATATTGGCTAGCATTGCATGCATGCATTCATACATGTGTTTGCCACTATTGATATTTAATATATGAAGTTATAACTATGTCCTGTTAAATTTAAGTTAAAGTAATTGACCTCTTGTCAGTTATTACATTTAACTGTTTGTTCCGCTCTAGTCAAAATCTGGTAATATAACTTGGCAGGAAAGTCTTTATTTACACTGTCCCGTTATATTGGTAAGAGTCAGGTTTGGTGCACCCGAGAACCTGGATTAACCACCCCACCCCAGCGGCCCAGTTTGCCACTTACTGTTCCAAGGTGGTAGCCCTCTTGTCAACTCGTTTAAGTTTGTGATGTCATATCTTGCCTTTTATTCATAATTTATGTAACCAAGTCAAGTCAAGAAATTTCATTGCATAATTTAGGCCACCGGCCCATCATAAGAAACAAGTTGAACAACATATTAACATTATTATATATTACATGGATGAAGATATATGAATACAACATGTTTATAATAATTTCAGATTACAAATATAGAATGTATAAAAAATTAAGTAGTAACTTTACGCTTTGTCTATATCTAATATCTACTTAATATTCTTCATGTAAACTCTATATTTATTTAATTCAAGAAATTGTTATCGATAATCAGGTTACGTTTTTCGTTTGATCTATATATAAATTTTGGAATGTATAAGATATCTTTAGTATTTGTACATGACATAAGTTGATAAAACATATTCAAAGATCTGTCAACCAGCCAATGTGCTCTGAAAAATAAAACTCTATATTTCTCATATTCTCTGCACTCCATTATAAAGTGAAATTCATCTTCTATTACTGATATATTTCTAGCATAACATAAAGGACACAAACTCATATTTCTTTCTACATTTAAGTGTCTACTCTTCTCAATAGCTAAATTATGACAAGAACATCGAAATCTAGATAGAGAACTTCTTAGTATATATGACATTTCCACAGAGAGATATTGTTCAATGTTAAGCAATGATTTATAGTGTTTGTAATAATAAGCTTTACTTGATACATCAACCTTTCCATGCCATATTTGCATATATAAATCTTTTACTCTTTGCTTAAACATAGTCAAAAACAAATTTAGATTGCCGATCTCATGTGAAATCCACGCATACCCAAAACCAAATTTGTACAATAAACTTCTAATTTCGCTGGCCAACGCGTGTCTACCTGCCTCGTCCAAACGCTTTAGCATGTAATAACATTGTTTTGGGTACCTATGATTTTCCAACGAGCTAAGCTAAAGCCAGTACTGAATACATCTTGGAATATAATTGTACATAATGGAGTTCTACCACACACTCCAAAAGCAAAAAAGTCAGCTGCTTAACCGGGTACAGGTAAATGGTGAATGATCGATTCCTATCCGTATATCATCGACAACTCAGTTGGTAGAGCGCTGGTATGGTAAACAAGATACCATGGGTTCGAGTCCCGGTTGAGTAACGATATTTCATCACCTGTTATATGTGTGGGCTCGTCCGGGATCCAGGACCGTTCCTGTTAGCATGAAACCGTATGAAAATAAGTCTGACAGCCAGCCTAGAGTTAACTCCACTAGAAATTCAGGGACGAATTTCAATCTGGTGGGGGCGTATGTAATCAGGACACAAGTAAATGGTGAATAATCGATTCCTAGCCGTATATCCTCGATAGATCAGTTGGTAGAGCGTTGGTACCCTGGGTTCGAGTCCCGGTAGAGGAACGATGTTTCACCATCTGTTATATTTGTAATTATTGTTTGTTTTATAAGTACTTTTGGTTCACAGTGGTCCTTGAATGCTGCATTTCCTGTTCGACTTTTATATCTACTTTTGATATTATGACATTTAAATATATATATACTCAATAAAATGATTTGGGAAGGAGCAAAAACAATTGGGTAAGTAGTTAAAGGGGGACGTGTGCGTACGCAGGCAACACATCCAAAGGGTGATTAAACAATACTCAGAAACTTTAAAGGCTGGAGTACTGGAACCACCCATTCGAAATTCAAGTAAGAAAATAAAACGTATACCACCGATTTCTCTCAATATTGGGCTCATCAATCTCCAAAGATCGGAATTAACAACAGTTCTGATTGCAAGCACGGGGAGACGTTTTGCTGCCGCCACACTGCATAGGCGACGGTACTGTGATATATATAAAAAGTATGAAAGGGGAAATTTGGAAATCGCCAAAAACGTTAAATACAAAAGATATTGCAGCCCCGGGTTGAGCAGAACTCATGTTTTCCTCTTTAATTGTACGATGACCGTACAGACTGTGGACCCTATGATGGCGCCTACCTAAAGCCCATTGGGACGGTGGCGTTTGATGTGTGTCTATGATCTTTCTTGTCGTGCCCTTAATGGTTTATTCTCTTACTGCTCTGGTTTCTGCCAAGTCAATGAGTACCGTCATTGTGGCTTTCTAGGCTATTGTTTTTTTTTTGTATTATATTCACACGAGCATATTTGTGTTTTACTCTATTGCCTATTGATGCTGCCTTGTTGTTTAGAGATTAGATCATGGCGGGGATTTCTTTATTTACACTGTCCTGTTTTAATAGGATGACAGTTGGGTAAGTGTGAGGTTTGGTGCACCCTAGAACCGGTTTAAACCCCCAGTGGCCTACTTTGCCACTGACCGTTCCAAGGCGGTAGCCCTATTGTCAACCCTTTTGTGTTTGTGATGTCGTTTGCATTTATTATTACTTTTGCCTTCTTGTTTGTCTGTCTGCGTGTTTGTTTCTGTGTTTTGTGTTGACTGTCCTCCTTGAATGCTACTTTCCCTGTCCGATCTTTTTATATTTCAATATTTATAATGTCAATAGTACAGAAATTTAATGGTATGCATATGATGATTAAAATGAAACTTTCAATGCTGTATTTATACACAATTCCATGGAGAGCGGCGTATGATCCCATTTTCTAATAAAACGATTTGCCCTAAACCAGAAAGCAATAGGCGAAATAAACTAAAAGGAATTTAGTTGGGAGCAGAGGTTATGAAGCCTGCGTATCACAGGTAACAATCAAAAGACTAAATTAAAAACAGGCAACATATCCTTAGGGTGATTAAGCAATACTAAGAACATTTAAATGCTGAAGTAGTGGAAGGACCCATTCGAAATTCAAGTAAGAAAATAAAACGTATTTGAGAATGTACAGGAAAAGTAGCATTCAAGGACGACAGTCAACCACAAACACTCACAGAAACAAAGAACAACTGTAAGATGTATAAAGGCAAAATAAGACATCACTAACACGAAAGTGTTGACAATAGGGATACCGCCTTGGAACAGTCAGTGACAAAAAAAGGGCCGCTGGGGTTTTAAAGCAGGTTCTAGGGTGCATCAAACCTCACTCTTACCATATTGTCATCCATATAAACGGGACAGTTTGAATAAAGCTATCACCGCCATGTTATAATCTCTAACAATCTATGGAGCATTAAGTGATTATGACCAATGATTTTAAGTTAAGATTGTAAATCACATGAACATAGAAGTCAGGTTACGATAGTCCTTGTCGCAGAAGAATTCTTCAATTACTTTTATAGTTTAAAAGTAGATCAGGGTTATGATAATAACATTTTGCAGAGTCGTTTCAAAGTTTATGGTAACGGTAGCCCTGCTGGACTAGCATTTTAGTTATACACATATTTAGAATATTAAAGTGCTTAACACGACTACAAGCTCTAGAGAAACGCTTAAGTTGAGAAACATAGACCCTATAAGAAGTAGCTTGGGGAACATCCCCATCAAAATGGGGATAATTAACAATATCAACATTAAAATCATCTCTCTTGTCATAGATTTTATTAATTATTTCGCCATTTTTAATAGAGAGACGTAAATCAAGAAAAGAAGCGACAGTATCAGAACTGTGAGCTTTGATGAATTGAATTTCGTTCGAATAGATATTATTAACCATAGTAGGAAAGAAAGGATTGTGAATGTTCAATATGTCATCCAAATGCCAAGAGGTGTCAATATAGGCTTCAATTACATCTGTCTGATCTGAGTATCGGATGAAAGACTCAACATGAAATCTCTTTCAATAGCAATACAAGAACAAATCTGAGACAAGAGGTGCACAGTTCGTACCCATAGGGATACAAACAATTTGTCTATAAACGGTAATTCCATACGAAATTATCATGTAAAAGGAAAATGAGTGCTTCACAAACTTCTTGGCGAGTCCGCATATTGTAATTGTCTAAACTGCCGTTTAGATGTATGTTCTTTACTCCGTTTATCGAGCCCTTAACGGGTTTCCCCTTGATGCTCTAACTTCAGACAAGTCATCGAGTTACATATGAGATTGGCCTCTTAGGGTTAACATATTTTGACATATTATATACATGAACATTTCTTGTTTTTCTTATTATACCAATCTACGCTTTCTCAAATATAAGGGGTTAACTCGGCGGGGATTATCATTTTTTGCACTGTCCTATTGTTCAGGGATGATGACAGGGTACGAGTGGGGTTTGATGCACCGTTGTACCGATTTAAACACCCCGGTAGTCCCTTTTGCCACTAACCGTTCCAAGGCTTTACCCCTGTTGTCACCCTTGTGTTTGTGATGTGCTCTTTTACTGAATGTGTTGGTAATCACCTTGCTAGTAATACTTGTTTGAGTGACTGTATTCTGTGAATGCTACTCTTCCTGTTGGACTTATAACCTTTTCTTTATCAAGAACGTCTCCTGAATTGTAATAGACCAAAATAAATTAATCCCGGGTTTTCATAAGTTTTAGCACAATATTGTTTAACGCGATTTTTAACGGCAGTAAGATAAGACAACATCATCCTCCGTAGATTGATCTGGAATATACGAATTAGTGCTACTGAGTTCCAGAGATAAAGCTTTGACGTAATGTAGGCGTCAAACAATAATTACATTATTAGCTTCTTTATCAGCAGGAACTAAAACAAATCTATTATGAAATTCTTGAATTCCCGATCAGCTTCGGGATGGTTTAAATTGTGTACTATTGATTTTATGAATACTGAGTTCTGCTCAACCCGGGGCTAGAGGGCGTGAGCGGTAGCTAGCGTCATACACTACCGCTCATGAACAGTTTCAATCAAACCGACACTGCAATATTTCGTATGTGTCGTGCTCGGCCGTTTCCAAAGGTCCATTATCATACTTTTTTTTTAAATTACGAAACGCAAACCTAGGTCTCGGAGGAAGTAAAGAGGGGTTAACATTATAAAATTTAATACGTGTATCTCTAATTTTAAAATTCTATTTTTCCATGTAGAAAGAGAAAGAAATATAAAAAGATCGGACAAGGAAAGTAGCATTCAAGGAGGACAGTCAACCTCAAAACACAGAAACAAACACGCAAACAGACAAACAAGAAGGCAAAAGCAATAATAAATGCAAACGACATCACAAACACAAAAGGGTTGACAATAGTTTGGATCCGCATGTGCTCCACGACACCATTTTATAATAAAATCCTCAGTGAATTGGGCGATCTGAGCACGACAATCATTGAAATCAATAGCTGAAGGTAATCTATATTTAGTTTGATGTTTGTCCATGATCTTTCTTGTCGTGCCCTTAATGGTTTATTCTCTTACTGCTCTGGCTTCTGCCAAGTCATTGAGTACCTTCATTGTGGCTTTCTAGGCTATTGTTTTTTTTATTATGTTTACACGAGCATATACGTGTTTTACTTATATTGCCTATTGATGCTGCCTTGTTGGTTAGAGATTAGATCATGGCGGGCTTTTCTTTATTTACACTGTCCTGTTTTAATGGGATGACAGTAGGGTAACACCACATCACAAACACAAAAGGGTTGACAATAGGGCTACCGCCTTGGAACGGTCAGTGACAAAGGAGGCCCCTGGGGGTTTAAACCGGTTCTCGGATGCACCAAACCTCACACTTACCCTTATGTCATCCCATTAAAACAGGACAGTGTAAATAACGAAATCCCCGCCATTTTCTAATCTCTTACCAACAAGGCAGCATCAATAGGCAATATAAGTAAAACACAAATATGCTCGTGTAAATATAATACAAAAAAACAATAGCCTAGAAAGCCACAATAAAGGTACTCAATGACTTGGCAGAAGCCAGAGCAGTAAGAGAATAAACCATTAAGGGCACGACAAGAAAGATCATAGACAAAATTCAAACGCCACCGTCCCAATGGGATTTAGGTAGGCGTCATCATAGGGTCCACAGTCTGTCAGGTTATCGTACAATTAAAGAGGAAAGCATAGTGGCGAACTGTAAAAGGGTCCACCACCAAGCATGCAGTAAGTTGCAAAATGATAGGGTCATAACCTCTTTTGATAAACTTTTTAACAAGTTTAACAAAGATAGTATGAAAGTCATCATGACCACGAATACAAGATTATCTCGAAAAATACTATCATGTCTATCAAATCAATACCCTTATTAAGATATAATAGTTTTAGAAAATACCTGACGTGATCAGACTCCTTGCTAATATGGGGTCTGAGTACATGCTTTGTGTAGCTTTGAATTATGTAAGCAGTGTTATACAAGGGTTATGTACGGATGAAAATTGTGTCTGCTTCCTCGTCGATCAACTTAAGTGAAGAAATGGACAAAGAGGTAAATTGTGAAAGAATAGAGTGCTTTCCAGACTGTTTAAAATTAAGGCCGAGTAGATATGGTGTCTGCACGTTTTTCCTCCACTTAAGTTATGCAATATGTCTAGGGTTGATTTTAAAGCTTTTAGTAGCATCATTATTATAAATTATATATTCAACTGGTTGAACAGTAACGTTACTAAAAGTATTACCTGACTGACGAAAGTGTTGGTACAAGTATTATTTTAACCTTTTGGGATAACCTGCATTAAATGTATGTTCAAGAAATCGAACTTTTAAAAATCGACCTGTTTGTTTAAAATATTGCATTCCATAACGTGGTACATTTCAAGTCAAAACATAAATGATATGAGATGTACGTCAGTCAACATTTGAAGCTAGACATACAGTTAACATTTTACCCTTAACAGTTGATTTAATGGTGAACTTGTACGATAAATAGTTGCAATAACTGCTCGTCTTAGCATTGCACTTATTATATATGCATGATAATGTACGTGTTTTAATTATATTGCTTATTAATGCTGCCTTGTTTGTTAGAGAATATAACCTGGCGTGGAAATGTTGGATAACAATAAGGTAGGAGTAAAGTTTGGTGCACCCTAGAACCTGCTTTAAACCCCAATCGGCCTCCTTGTTTGGCCACTGACCGTCCTAAGGCGGTAGCCCTATTGTCAATCTTTTTTGTTTGTGATGTTTTATTTTGCCATTAATTTTATCTTTAACATGTTCTGTGTTTCTGTGTGTGGTTGTGGTTGATTGTCGTCCTTGAATGCTGCCTTTCCTATTCGACTTTTATATCTATGTTTACCAATAGCTGGAAACACCCTGCGTCTTGAATGAACTAAACGATTACTGAAAGGAGAATGTATATGGTACTTCCTCAAAACAGGTGATCCAGGAGCAGTAGCTGAAACTTTTGAGCCGTTATTAAAACTCCTGATAATATTATTAGAAGGAAATGAAACGTTTATGCCAAATGAAGGTGTAATGCGTGTATGTGGTTAGTAATAAGAAATGAAGCGTTATTTTGTGGAATTTGTATTGATGACGCAGAATCTAACCAAAAAGGTGAAATATTTAGTTTAAGTGTTTTTACTATTAGGCGCATATATACAATTTCGAAATAATACCATTTTGCGAAAAGCGAAATAATAAAGGCCAATTAGTAATTATCAGAGATACGAATATACTCGTATCAAAGACACATAAGAAATAATATTTTTAAACTTCGCACTTTTAAAAAGGTCCAAATATCGACAAAGGTGTCTGATATTAGATCCTGAGGAAAGTTAAGGAAAACCCTAATAAAATGGGCCAAAATGTCGATGAGCACAAAACCTTCATAAAGTATAAGAAACACGTGAATAAATAGCATACAATCCCCGTTGTATGAAAAGATAGCAATATTGATTTGTTGTACGATGAGACATTCTACAATCGCCACACGGGACAAACAACACTATTTTGACAGTAAAAGTAGCCAATTTAGCGGTGTGTTTGTAGACATGTGATGCATAGTTTCTAAATAACTGTGGAATGTTCGTATACACACTCCCTTGTGTTGATTGGTCAATCGGGACTTTAAATACAGCAAGCAAAACGACAAACATGAAAGACAATTTTAATAAGGAATAAAGGCGTATGACGTCTTTTAGTGGACCCATTTGCAGTTCGACAGTATGCTTTCCTCTTTAATTGTGCGATGACCTGACAGGCTGTGGACCCTTTGATGACGTCTACCTAAAGCCCAAATGGACGGTGATGTCGGCAATTTGTCTGCAATATTGTTTTGTTGTGCCCTCAATCGTTTATTCTCCCGTTGTTCTGGCTTCTATCAAGTCTTTGTGGCTTTCTAGGCTTTTGATTTTTTAATTAGTATATACACGAGCATATTTGTGTTTTACTTATTTTGCCTATTAATGCTGCCTTGTTGGCTAGATATTAGTTCATGGCGGGGATTTTTTTATTTACACTGTTCCGTATTTATTGGGATTACAGTAGGATAAGTGTGTGCACCCTTGAACCTGGTCTAAACCCCAAGCGGTCTTTTTAGCCACAGACCGTCCCAAGGTGGTAGCCCTATTGTCAACCCTTTGTGTGGTTGTGACGTCATATGCCTTCATTCCTTATTAACATTGCCATTCATGTTTGTCTTTTTGCTAGTTTTTGTGTTTACTGTGTTCTGTGAAAGAAATATAAAAAGATCGGACAGGGAAAGTAGCATTCAAGGAGGACAGTCAACCACAAAACACAGAAACAAACAAGAAGGCAAAAGTAATAATAAATACAAACAACATCACAAACACAAAAGGGTTGACAATAGGGCTACCGCCTTGGAACGGTCAGTGGCAAAATCGGTCACTGGGGGTTTAAACCGGTTCTGGGGTACATCAAACCTCACACTTACCCTACTGTTATCCCATGGAAACAGGACAGTGTATATAAAGAAATCCGCGCCATGGTCTAATCTCTAACAACAAGGCAGCATCAATATGCAATATAAGTAAAACACAAATATGCTCGTGTAAATATAATCCAAAAATGACAATAGCCTCGAAAACCACACTGAAGGTACTCAATGACTTGGCAGAAGCCAGAGCAACAAGAGAATAAACCAATAAGGGCACGACAAGAAAGATCATAGACTAACATCAAACGACACCGTCCCAATGGGCTTTAGGTGGGCGTCATCATAGGGTCCACAGCCTGTCCGGTCATCGTACAATTAAAGAGGAAATCATAGTGGCGAACTGTAAAAGGGCTCACCACCAAGCATGCAGTACGTTGCAGAATGATAGGGTCATAACCTCTTTTGATAAACTTTTTAACAAGTTTAACAAAGATAGTATGAAAGTGATCATGACCATGAATCTTACGAAGTTTATAAATCAAATCACCACAGAAGACATCTTCGGGATGGTTTAAATTTGTGTACTATTGATTTCATTAATATTGAGTTCTGCTCAACCCGGGGCTAGAGGGCGTGAGCGGTAGCTAGCATATTTCACTACCGCGCATGAACAGTCTCAATCAAACCGAGACTGCAATATTTCGTATGTGTCGTGCTCGGCAGTTTCCAAAGGTCCATTATCATACTCTTTTTTTATAGCACAGTGGCGTTGCTTGTGCAGTGTGGCGGCAGTAAAACGTCTCCCCGCGCTTGCAATCAGTACTGTTATTCATTCGATCTTTGGAGATCGCTGAGCCCGATGCTTATATTTAATTATCGGTGGTACTTTTTCATTATTTTTTGTTTTCTTACTTAATTTTCGATTCAGTGGTTCCACTACTCCAACCGATTAAAGGCTCAGGGTATTGTTTAACCACTTATAGGATATGAATTGAATTGAATGTTGTTTAACGGCTCATCAACACAGTATAGGTTATTTAGAGCCGCCCCAGAGAGAGGGGAAGGATACATAGGAATCCGGGAACCTGCCCTACTCTTATTATCGAATAGATTCCTATGGTTCTTTAACGTGCTCGGAGGATAGACCGATACACGGGACCGCCCGGTTTACGTCCCCATCCGACGGACGAGGCTAAGGTAAAGTGTCTTGCCTAAGAACACACCGACGGAACTCAGTGGCACCACGGAGGATTGAACCCGGGGCCTCCGGTTACAAATCCGCCGCGCTACCGACTGCGCCACGCCAGCCCCTTACTTATAGGATATGTTGTCTGCTTTTTAATTTAGTCTTTTGACTGTTACTTGTGATATGCAGGCTTCATAACCGCTGCTCCCAACTAAATTCCATTATATTTATTTCGCTCTTCGGGGCATTTAATTTTATTAGATACTTGGACCATATGCCGTACGACATGGGGAAGACATATACTCCATGCCCACAGCCATATGCATCCCATCTTCGGGATGGTTTAAATTTGTGTACTATTGATTTTATTAATATTGAGTTCTGCTCAACCCGGGGCTAGAGGGCTTGAGCGGTAGCTAGCATATTTCACTACCGCTCATGAACAGTCTCAATCAAACCGAGACTGCAATATTTCGTATGTGTCGTGCTCGGCAGTTTCCAAAGGTCCATTATCATACTCTTTTGTATAGCACAGTGGCGTTGCTTGTGCAGTGTGGCGGCAGTAAAACGTCTCCCCGCCCTTGCAATCAGTACTGTTATTCATTCGATCTTTGGAGATCGCTGAGCCCGATGCTTATATTTATTTATCGGTGGTACTTTTTCATTTCTTTTTGTTTTCTTACTTAATTTTCGATTCAGTGGTTCCACTACTCCGGCCGATTAAAGGCTCAGGGTATTGTTTAACCACTTATAGGATATGTTGTCTGCTTTTTAATTTAGTCTTTTGACTATTACTTGTGATATGCAGGCTTCATAACCGCTGCTCCCAACTAAATTCCATTATATTTATTTCGCTCTTCGAGGCATTTAATTTTATTAGATACTGGGACCATACGCCGTACGACATGGGGAAGACATATACTCCATGTCCACCGCCATATGCATGCCATCTTCGGGATGGTTTAAATTTGTGTACTATTGATTTTATGGATACTGAGTTTTGCTCAACCCGGGGGACATTGAGTTACTCGTTTAGCTTCTGATACTAATTGCGTGTATCTTAAAGAGGCAATAAAATTCAACCATTCTCGACTAATTTTATTATTCAATAATTTCATATTTATATCAGCAAATATAATTGTTTTCTTTACCCATGTTTGATGTGTTCTCAATTAACTGTTAAAATTGATCTTCCCATTCAATTTTTTAATTTTGAGGTCTATACATATTACATTATAAAAATGATTTGCCTTTTTCTAGTACTATTTTTAACCAGACGCAATCAATATAATTTATTTCCAGATCCTCTGTACGTTTATCAGTTATACTAGTTTGAACATAAACTATAATGGCGCCGCCACCATTTGAAATATTATCCCTACGAAAAGGTGTTTGAAATCCATTTATTTTGAAAATATATTTTTCCTAAACAATTGTGAAATGTATGGTGTTTCAAATGTGTCATTTATATTTTTAAACTGACTGAGAAAGGTGGCCTGACACTCCTAGTTTATACACTACTTACCTTATCGCGATCGACGAGAAATGAATAGAAAATATATATCATATTACAGTCTGACATTAGAAATACAAGAAGTACCGTATCACAGAATAATTAATTGAAGAGAAACAATCGCAGAACGCAGTTTAAATGTGTTGGTTCATGATGAGCAACTGATACAACAAATAGGCAATGTGAGAATTACACAATTGAATATGCAGTTTAGAAAATTAAATATAGAGTAAGTGAAACGAGGACACAAAAGAAGACTCAATAAACAGGCAATGCTTTTATGAGAACTAAACAAATTACAATACATTTAGCAAACAATATGTCCACTAGCAGAAGTAAAATTGTCAACTGTTGGAATTTTCACTGCTCTGCCCTTCTATGATTAAGACCACTATTTCTGTAAAATATCATAAACATCCATAAAATAATGTCAGCGAAGGAGTCGCCACAATAACAATTAACTGACGTGCGGACGGTCGGTAGGATGCTCAGACGGTCGACGGACGCTGCTCCATTGTATAGACTTTGCTGATCACTGATCAGTAGAGCTGCAAACGATCAATCGAATACTCAGGTTTCAAGCAGGTGATAACAAAATGAGCAATATAATACATATAAATAAAATTAAAGTTGCGTTCTAGCATATATATACTTAACGGCTTTTCTAACTCCACACTTGGTTTTTTTCTAATATCTCTGTTAAATATTAAAACATCTCATTGATTGTTATGCACAATGTTAAATGATAATTTTATTCCAAGGAAACATAACAATAACAACGATCGGGCGCAATATCAATGTTCTACACAAGTAACAACAGGACAACCCGTAAAGTCAAAGGTCACAAAATGATCACCTCAATAGCGAGTTTGTCTGCCCTGTGCTCTGACGACTGCAGTACATTTGGAACGATGATGTAATTACTGATGTACACCTTAGGAATGGCATTCCATGTCCGAACCAACGCATTTTCTAGCTCCTGTAGAGTTCGGGGTTGTTGGCGAAGCTGTCTTACCCGGCGACCAAGTTTATCCCATAAGTGTTTTATGGGATTGAGATCGGGACTCTTAGAACATCATTAGATGATCGTTCATCTAATGTCATTCGCCGCATGTTTTAATAAACTGTTAAGTTTTGATCAATTTCCTGTTTTCCGGACATGTAAATTACAACACAATACATTTGTATCAATTATGTAGGTGTACCTCTTATGTATAAATGACAAGAGACAAAAAACACGAAATGCACGTGCATCTCGATTCAGGTAGATAGACTGGTTTACGGTCAACTTTGTTCATGGAAAATGTTTATCATGATGTACAATGACAGCAGACGAAAATTCATAAAATTGTTGCGTTAAATAAAAGAGATATTTCAAAAATAAAAGTGTAAAGTTAGAAAAGCCGTTAAGTACAACAAGGGAATTTAAATATTGATTCAAACATCTTAATGAAAACAGCAAATTTTGTAATTAAATTTAGCATAAAAGTTATCAAACAATAACTTATCACGGTAGTAAACAACTAGAAATAATTTGAATTAACAAATACAGTGTTATTTCCCTTGGTCTGATCAATGTTACATAGTATAGCATTATCACTTATGATAGCGTAACACCAATTTAACAACAACAAAAAGAAACAAACACAATATTTATATGGACCTCTACACTTGTGTAGACATATATTCATGCTATTATTGATTACAAAAGACTAAAGAAAGCTAATGTAGCGACAGTGCTATCCTAATATGCAAAAAGTAACGGTATGTGATGATATGAATAGCCTGGAAATAGTGGGGCTGACATATATTGGTAAAATTGTGCATTTTGTGACAAAAGCACCAAACTTGTCATATAGCTAGACAATACTCTACTAAATATTTTTGGCTATGGATCCAAGTCAGAGTTTGAAAAATGGCCGCCATTTCCAAACTTGCCGCCATTTTCAAACTGGCCGCCAAATGTTCCATTAGCCCTATTGTCAACCATTTTGTGTTTGTGATGTCGTTTACTTTTATTATTACTTTTGCCTTCTTGTTTGTCTGTTTGCATGTTTGTTTCTGTGTTTTGTGGTTGACTGTCCTCCTTGAATGCAACTTTCCCTGTCCGATCTTTTTGTATTTCTTGTTATTGTAAATACACTATATTCAGGAAATTGATAGACAATAAAATATGCAATATCATTTGGGTTATCTTTTTCTTCAAATGAACGCCATTTAGAAAATGGCCGCCAAAAAATGCTGAATTCGTTTTTTCAGAAAGCAATCAAAATATTGATGTGTTTTACAAAGGTGTTGTTTTGATATATGTATGTGTATGTCTATACTTCAATAACTATTTGTTAGATACATCCCTAATCTGCAGGGTTTAGGGGTTTTAGATCATGGCGGGGATTTCCTTAGTTACTACTTTGCCACTGACCGTTCTAAGGCGGTAGCCCTATTGTCAACCCTTTTGTGTTTGTGATGTCGTTTGCTTTTATTGTTACTTTTGCCTTCTTGTTTGTCTGTTTGCATGTTTGTTTCTGTGTTTTGTGG
>JAWPHD010021988.1:0-26553 GCA_037043455.1 Cyrtodaria siliqua
GTTGTTGGCGGGATAGATACGTTAACTGCAATAGGACATGTATGTCGGATATAGCTTTTAGAGTAAACATCAGTAAACTAACCGTGATCACTAAATGTAATCTATCTCGATGCACTGGGTACCGATTCTTATCTGGAAGCGTTTAATTTTTTTTTATATCTTATATGTATGTTATATTGTTACATAAAGTTATATTATTTAAATCAGATAATATGTACTGAGTATTCTTATTGTTTTATCCCGAGGCATTACTTGCCAAGTTAATCAAAACAGCAATGAGCTGGGTATACACTTCTCAAAACTGCTAACTACACCGCTCACGTTTTATACACTTTTCAAAACAGCCAACTACACCGATTTAAAATATGAATAATTTTGTTAATATCATTATTTCATAGTTGTTTGTAATTAAATAAACAAATAACACAAATCTGCACTATATGAGACAAATTTTTATTTTATTGAAAAACATTCAACCCATCGATATATATAACCCAAAACGTGAGCGGTGTAGTTAGCAGTTTTGAGAAGTGTATATAAGGCTTGCAGGCATATGGCAACTCGACATACATGAACTTGATGCTAACTTGCTAGATAAGAAAGACCGTTGTGAACCCAGCTTCTTGGATATAACCTTTATGACGGATTAACATTTTAGTTGTATTTTAATGCAGTCATACTGCTTGAGCGCATACAGCAGTGGATAGCACGGGGGACTTTAAATTCAGAGGACCCTGGTTAAAGCCTCACCGGAGTCTGTGAATTTTGTCGGTGTGTTCTTGGGCAAGACACTTTTACCCTTGTCCGTCGGATGGGGACGTAAACCAGGCAATCCGTGTATCGCTTGTTGTTTTTTTCTCCCATTTAAAGAAAAATAGGTGTCTATTCGTCAGTGGGCAGGTTCCTAAATTCATATATATACAACCCCCCACCCCCCCCCCCCCCCCCCCCCCACCCCCGCCCCCACCACCGCGCAAAAGTAGGGTTGATGCTTACTATCCTAGGTTAATTCCATACTCTAAATCAAGTACGGAGAACATCACTACCTATGTTTAGATATATATCCTAAGCAGGTGATATTGTAATAACTGCACCAATACTAACAAATAGTTGCCATGGTAAGTAGTTAGTACAGTGATCTGGGTATCACCCTAAACATATTTCTTGGTCGACTCCGTGTGGTTCCCGAGCAAGAATATGACCACTGCATATCCAGGCGTAGGGGTAACATTTCCCCGAATTCATGTTAATTTTGTCATTTTTGTTCATTATTTTCATCATGAAACCTGTTTTGGTTCAGGTGCTACTTCAGTGGTGGCAGTTATCGTGGCTCCAGCGAAAAATGGAGAGTTTATTAGAGAATTTGCAGCAACTCTGCAGTTCTGCAGGTAAGAAGGTTCTAGGCACATTCTGCACATTTTTATTTAGATGTTAATGAAGTGTGAGCCGGGTCGAATGTTCATTCCTGTTGGCGCCATATAACATATTTGTGTTGGTGCGCCGTAAAACCCCAATTCAAATCAATTCATCTTCGTCGATTCTATTTTCAGTAACACACAAATGGTTCGTGCAATTGCATATATACTATTTTTACATTTCATATGCAGAATTCTTCATTGTGTTGTATATGGGTGGGGTAATTCAGGTGTAAAAATCCTTAAAATATGCATCAATTTTAATTAAAAAGTATTAAAATAGACAACTTTTAAGATTTTGCGTTGCAATATGCAATGTTTAATTCATGTATTTATGTGTAATACATAATCCAAATGTGTAATCATAATAAGTATTGCCCTGACGCATACACCTAAAAAAGACTTTTGTTAAAAAAACGCACACGTTAAACCGCACATTTCCTTTATCTAGAATCCTTTGGACTATGTGTCGTCTGTACAATATATGTATATATCAGAACATGTTAATACTATTTATGTTGCAGTTACTTTGAGGAAGGCTTATACTTCCAGTTTGGCATGTGTCTCAACTTTTATCAGGCTTACTGAACACATATGTGCAATGTCATGAACATTGCCATGAACATTGCTTGGTACTTAATTTCATCAATATATCATAACCATCCCTTATTCATATTATAATATTATTTAAATCATGTAGAAAGGTTGTAAATTACTGATTCTTACAAGTTTACACATATATTGTAAGACATATTAACTAAACTAAATGCATAAAAATGTGTCAATAGTGAGTGGGGTAAATTGACTTCTAATTTGAAGCAAAATGGAGATTTTAAACTAAATTCAGTGCTAAAAAAGAGCTTATTTACGCTTTATGTAACTCAATGAATTGTAAACTTAAGTGCAACTTTAAAAAGTACATTAATAATTATTCACACAAGCATGACATTCAAACATGAACATCAAACACTTATATGAAAGCGCTACAATGATAACCTATTAATGTTCGATTTGTTTTATATAAGCTACCTGTTCCAGATTGCTATCATGGAAAAATGTAATCTATATACATTGCTCTTTTGAAAAAGTGATGGTAAAATTTGTCCCTTGAGTTGGGTAACAATATCGAAAATTTTGGGTCCTGGCTCAAGGCCTATATCTTATCCTTACCATATTCAACCAGTGGATAAGAACTCTATTAGATTTTATCTTTCGTTCTGATCCTTTTGTTTTTGTGTACAAATTGTGTGTATTGTTGTAGCTTTTTTGGAATTAAAATAGTGTGTTGAGTCGTGCCAAGAGTGCAACAAGTGCAAGAAACCAAATAGACATACACAGTATGCAATTTTATGCTGGTGCCCCACTTGAGCGGGTACACCTAAACTTCCTCGGTCCCCTACCAAAGACTGAAAGGTGTAACGAGTACGTCTTGATGATTTTCGACCAATTTACCAAGTGGGTTGAATGTATGCCTTTACCAAACCAAGCTGCTGGAGTAACAGCCAGGGCTGCGGTAGATCATTTCTTTAGTAGGTTCGGCTACGGCTACCCGTTTCAGATTTTCGCTGATAAGGGAAGCAATTTTGAAAGCAAACTGTTTATATCGTTCTGTGAGTTGATGCGTATCCACAAAACACGGACTACTACATATCGCCCGTCCTCTAACGGTTAAGTGGAGCGTTTCAACAGGACGTTGAGGTGCTATTTGGATGACCACCAGAATAAATGGGATGTTTGCTTACCACAAATAGCGGGCGCAATCCGTGCTTCCGTGAATAGGAACACTGATTTCACACCCAACAAGCTGATGATTGGGAGAGAAGTGAACACACCGGCGGAATTAGAATATCAACCTTCCAATAGTGCTTTAACCCATGAGAAAGACCCTAACTCGTTTATAGAGGAATTGGAGGGCGATATCCAAGAGGCTCATGAAATGACAAAGTCAACCTTAAAGCAGAACATTGAAAGGATGAAGCGTAACTATAATCTAAAGGTCGTGATAAAGCATTATGAAGTGGGTGACCCCGTCTACATGCTCAACTCTGTAACTATGAAAGGGCAGAGCAGAAAGCTGGGGAACCCGTGGAAAGGTCCGGGAATAGTGGTTCGACGCATAACACCATATTTGTACAAGGTTCAGATGCGTAAACAGGTGGTTTCCGCGAATCACGATCGAATGAAGCTGTGTAAAGATAAGATTCTTTCGGTTTGGTTAAAAAAGGCACAACGTGGTCATGATTCAGTGCGATTATTGCCAAGAATGGTATCACGGGCATTGCGTGAACATTTCTGAATTCGAGGCCCAAAACGTGGATCAGTATGTCAGTAGGCAGTGCGACGCAAGCTCACCAAACTAATAATTGTGTTGATAAGTTTGCCTTGTTTTATTTTTCAGCATGATGTCAGTACCCTCCGGGTCCAGATCCCATACGAAGAGTCCAAAAAGGGGATGGGTTGGTGAAAAGCGGAACCTAAGCAGGAACCCTCAGTTGTTAGGGAGCAGCTGAGGACATTCATGGATGAACTGAGGTAGGCAAGCCAGCGTGGAATCATCCTGTCATCTGCTAGGAATATGATGTTCCGGCTAGCACACATTGTACCAAATTCCACGGTCATGAAGGAACTGGTCCTCGGTCAGTATGCCATTGCCAAGAGGAAGAAAAATGCATCTTGGATCAAGGAACTGAAGTACGGGGCTAGCATGTTCCTGGATGACGAGTGGCTAGTAACAAATATAGGGAAACGACCGAGACGCTTAAGACCGCCAGTCGCCATCAACCATTATGTACAAGAGAGGATGTGTAAGAAGAAGAACCGTGGACGGAAAGGATCGCGGAGTACCATTATTCGGATGATTCCCACCATTGGTGACCGCGAGTGAATCCGAGTGTAGGAATCGTGAGGTACCACTTAGTAGTCCCCAAGTCATTTGTCTTGAGGAAACGGAGACCTCAATCCCTCTATTGGACATTCCCTTGCAAAGACCAGAGGGAGTTCCAACGAAGGATGCCTCTCAAACCCATACTTTGGGGCCATCGGACTTACAAACACAGGTACCAGAGGAACGTCTTGGGGATGTGGTGAACTCAGACTCTCAAAGCTCACCATTGGGACCCTCGGACACAACGAGACCAGATGAAGGACTTATGGAGGTGTTCAAAGCGGAGCCAGGGACGGTACCAGGCGCAATTGTGATCTCCGACGACGAATCACAGGCCAGCTGCAATAGCCGACGGAGATCAACCCCTGATAGAACAGTGGAGAGGAGAAGAGATCGGGAGAGACGAAACCAGCGGAGCGAGAAAAGAAGGGATACCGTCCATCGAGATCGATCTCAACACTCTCGGAGGTCTGACGATCGCCCAGAGAGTGTAAGATCCAGAAACGAGGAAGTTGGCAGAGAGAAGCGAGACGGGCCTCAACAGTCTCGGGGCTCGGAAGATCACCCGGAGAGCGAAATGCGCAATAGCACGGATGTAATCCAGACACAGGGTTTTAGGAATTCGGCTCACAGGGAATGGAGGCTGAGGATTCAGAGCGATGGAAACTCACGGGAGGTAACAGCCACGAATAGTAAGAAAATCACCATCCTCAAGTGTCCGATTCCGGAGTGCATTTCTACAGCTCGGAATCTGCACAGACACGCGGTAAAGAAGCACCTGCCTTGCCGGTTCAAGGACAAGTGATTGGGTGAAAGGAGCCAGCATTCAGCCAGAATGGAGGCCCTCAGTTGGTTGCAGCGTTGTTTGCTGTAGGAATTTGATGGATATGTTGCAGTGGGTAAACGAAAGAAAGAGATACCTTTGAATGCAGTCATTGGTAGTGACGACCTCGTGTCGTTGGAGATGATATGCCAAGAGCAGAGGTGGAGGGTCCCGGGTAGATTCACTCTACGTCCTGTGAACTCTTTGGCCCTGTTATTGCACTGGAGAGTGCTCCTGGTCGTCTTATATCATCTATCGGAAGAACAGAGGGACGAATTCCACGCTCTGGATCGTCGTAACGAGGCACAGGAGGTCAACGAAGGGGATAACGAGGATGAGGATCGCCCCTCGGACAGTAGTTGACGTGATTGGGTATGAGGAGAAGTTGGATACTCGAGAGTCTATGGAAACCTAGGACCCAATAGCTTTGACAGCGGCATCGTTGGGAGGGGCAAAACCAGATAGACACAGGGAGGTTGCGCCTGTTGGAGGGGACTTGCCATTGGGGGTAGACAGCCATTTTCACTTTGATCGGCCTGTAGGCCAGCTGTGGGGCTCAAACACCACTGCCACAATAACAGATCTGATCTCGGCGAACGTGAAGTTCCGGCCTAATTATCCAGTGAAGGTTGTTGGAGGAGTACTGGTCTACTGGGACCCTGAAAACTTTCCGCAGCATCTTCCATTGCAGCCAGGATTTGGATATGCCTTTGGTATTCATCCAAGGAAGGTAAAAATGGTCAATGATGCCATACTGGAAATACTGGAGGGGTTCGTGAGCAGGAAGGATGTCACGGCTCTCGGTGAAGAAGTTAGTCTTGACCACACTGAGTCAGAGAGGACGTGGCCTTTACAAGAAAGTATTTTGTTAAAGGTGTTGGAGCTATGCAGCCCCCGGAAAGTGCTAGTACTTCATATCCTGGCCTGGAACGGCCCATATCCTGCTGAAGTAAGTGCCAGATGTCTGCAACCGGTCAGAGCGAATGTTTCACCGACGCAACCCATCCACTTCCACTGTTTCGGGGTGACCGTGGAGCAGGTGTTAAGTTGGAGCCAGGTCTTCCCGAGGTGTCACTTTAGTTTCACGGGCCTAATACGTCACTTTGACCGATACCAGGTGGATGCCCTACAACATGTAGCAGAGGACAGGATCCTCCTAGAGACGGACTCCCCAAACTTGAGCCCGGCCCAGGGGAAAACCATCAACACCCCAGCATTCATTGGGGATGTCGCTATGATGGTGGCGAAAAAACTTTCTCAAGCATCAGCCAATACCAGGAGGTTGTATCGGCTGGATGGATCGTTTCATCAACTCTACTTCCATTTTCAATTTCTCACTGTGTTTGATATCGATACATTTCGTGTGTGTTTCATTAAGCTCTGTTGATTTCTGTTTCTTCATTATGTCTGCTTCATTCAGTTCCTTCCGTTTGAGGTCATTAACGGCCAGCAGAGCTTATGGGATGGTGTGTTGTCTGTCGTCCGTCGTCCGTCTGTCTGTCTGTCTGTCGTCTGTCGTCCGTTAACTTTTCTTCAAACGACTTCTCCTCAGAAATCGCTTGGCTAATTTTGACCAAACTTCACATGGATGATCCTTAGATGAATGCTTTTTAGATTTGTTAAAATTAGGTCAGCGCTACATCCAAAATGGCTGCCATTACCATATATAGTTGAAATCTTAAAAAATCTTCTTCTCCAGAACCGCTGGACAGATTTCAACAGTTCTTCTTTTAAAATGATTGCCAACGCCTAGACTATCAAGTTTGTTCAAATAAAGTCCCCGGGGTCAAAAATGGCCATGCCCCGGGGGTCGAAAGTTTGTATATTGAGGTTTTGCATGTTTTTCATATAGACATATAGGAAAAAACTTAAACAAATCTTCTTCTCTGAAACCACAAGGCACAGAGCTCTCATGTATTACATGTAGCATCAACTTATGGTCCTCTACTTAGTTTGTTCAAATGGTGACCCTGGGGTCAAATTTGTCCCCGCCCCGGGGGTCACAGTTTTACATATATTTATATAGGATTTTTTTCTTAAAAATCTTTTTCTCGGAAACTACAACAGCCAGAGGTTTGATATTTTGCATTTACTATAAGCTTATGGTCCTTTACCAAGTTTGTTCAAATGGTGACCCTAGGGTCACATTTGGCCCCGCCCCAAGGGTCACATGTTTTATATAGACATGTATAGGGAAAAACCTTAAAAAATCTTCTTCTCTGAAACTGCAAGAGCCAGAGGTTTAATATTTTGCATTTGCTATAAGCTTGTGGTCCTCTACCAAGTTTGTTCAAATGGTGACACAGGGGTCACATTTGGCCCCACCCTGGGGGTCACAGTTTTACATAGGCTTGTATAGGGAAAATCTGAAAAAATCTTCTTCTCTGGAACCACATGGCACAGAGCTCTCATGTATTACATGTAGCATCAGCTTATGGTCCTCTACTAAGTTTGTTCAAATGGTGACCCTGGGGTCAAATTTGTCCCCGCCCCGAGGGTCACAGATTTACATAGACTTATATAGGATTTTGTTTTTAAAAATCTTCTTCTCGGAAACTACAAGAGCCAGAGGTTTGATATTTTACATTTATTATAAGCTTATGGTCCTTTACCAATTTTGTTCAAATGGTGACCCTGGGGTCACATCTGGCCCCGCCCCGGTGGTCACAGTTTTACATCAATGCTTGTTTTTTTTATTTATTTTTTTTATTTTTTTTTATTTTTTTTCTAATTTTTTTTTTTTTTTTTTTTTTTTTTTTTTCTAATTTTTTTTTTCATTTTTTTATTTTTTTGATTGATTTTTTTTTATTTTATTTTATTTTTTTTATTTTTTTTTATTATCTCTACTGGCCAACTTGGAAAACCAGCCAGATCAGACCAGTAATGGCTGAGTTATGGCTCTTGATATAATTAAAAATGCTATATTTTTGCCTCTTTAATACGATAGTCACTCGCTTCATTGATGTCATAAGAGCCATATTAGCCAGTAGAGCGTCCACAGGCCCTCTTGGGCCTCTTCTTAAAATGTGCTTCAACTGTCTCAGTTTGTTCTGGCAGGGCCGATATCTTTGTCGTTCCCGTGTCCTATGACGCGTTCCCGACAATACGCTCTACATGCTCTATCTACGCTCCTAACGTATACGGCTAACAAATATATACCCAGTCTTACAATGTTATCACAAATAGAGAAATTTAGTAAACCTTATTTACCTAAGGTTTTCTCTCCCTCATAGATCACTTTACATTTCTTATTCCATTGTATGTTGTTTGTTGCAAGCCCCATGTCTTTTCAAATCCTTATTGTAACCTCATATTGTCTTGTTTGCATGATTTGAGTGAATAAAGATTATTTGTATTTGTATTTTGTAATCAATATTAAGAGAGAACCCAACTTTCTATATATATTTATAGAACGTAGATTAGACGCTTAGTCATGACATTAATTGAGATACGCTTTACGTATTATCAAATTCACCGTTTCAAAAATGGGCCTGTGACTGTCGCTTGTAAAGAAAGTAACCATTAATTAACCCTTTAAATAATGTAACCATGTAGTCTCGTTAATTTACTCCAAGGTTATAATGAACCATTGTTTTTCAATCTAGCATAATTACATTTATTCAAATGTATTCAGATCTTAGCAAATTTAAGAAAACTATCGACATCATGTTATATCATAGTGGTTGGTTGACCCATTTACAGTTTCCTATTTAATTGTGCGATGACCGGGGTGAACCATGATGGACCAAGTGGAGACAACTCACCCAAGAATAATTTACAAATTTATTTACAACAAGATGAATATATATACAAATGAATACAAATGACAAAATAGAAATATCAACGTTTTAAATCATGTTTTAAAATGAAGCTCACTACACCTTAGATTAAACTGTTCGGTTTTAATCAGACTATGTATGCTATATCACACTCTATTTTTATCTCTCAATGCTATATCTAGCTGAGTCCTTCCGGTACAGTTCCCGGCACTAATACTTAACTTCCGCGTTATATTGCAAACCCCTCATTAGCGGTTGCTATTCGTCCCGGTACGACACATACTTCCGGTGACGTAATTCACACGCGACGCCTACTCGCACGATCCTTTCCGGCGATGGCCCAAGTCCCGGTATTACACATCCGGTGACGTTATCTGTGTAGCTATCTGCGTAACCAGACCCTCTTGCCTAGCGTCTCCGTGGCTACCGTTTGGTCTGCCGCCCAAATAGCGAATGCTGTCGTTCCCGTGTCCTATGACGCGTTCCCGACAATACGCTCTACATGCTCTATCTACGCTCCTAACGTAAACGGCTAAACAATATATACACAGTCTTACAATTTTATCACAACATGATATAATAGCACTAAGGTATCACCATACCTAATAACTGATTGCAAAGCAATCTTTATTCAGAATGAATAAACCCGAATTCTAAACCTTCTTCGAATAGACATTATGCTAAACTTTAACAAAACGTGTAACACAATTACAGATGTAATTTATCGACAATGAAATCTGTAACGCAAAACTTATAACATAATAATTCAACATAGACTGAATGAATAATTGGTTTTACATCCCGTTAACACCTTATAGGCTATAATGGTACAGCGACCTCAGAGTGATTGAATAATAATGATAATGTGAAAACCAACCTCAGAGAGATTTATACTGCACAATAAACAGTAACCGTTTATGCAATAACGTAGCCTCCGTAGAAAAGTACATACAATCTGAATCGCGTATTCCATTTACTATCTACAGAACAACTGGCATTATCAATAATGTAAATATATGCCCCAATAATCTTATCAGATATTCTGACGTTTGAAAACGTACAAGAATTAAAGACAATATCCTGCTAACTATCTATGGCTTTTACCCGCAGATATTTACTTCAGAACAACAATTTAAAAATGACAATAATTTACAACAAATGAAATAGATTTGACAACCCCTTGCCGTTATGGTATTGGTCACTAACTACCATGGATAATGGCGTAGTTTAAACTTATTTATTTTACATCGATTGTAACGAAAGCTCTATGAACTTATTTAAATCACTCTCGATGTTTTCCTGGGTAGAACCAGTACTAAGCAATGCAGATAAAGTGTCTTGCTCAGGGACACAACGCTTGCGATCCTGTGACATATTCTTACGATTTCGACACCCATATATACAGTCCTTACACGGATACCTGGTGGAACACGCCATCGATGCAAATGTCATGTTATTCGGACTGCTCGGACTGCATGTACACTAAACCAAATTACTAAGTACCAACCTAAGAATATGTCAATAATATTCTCATTGTTTTGTGTACTTTGAGCTTGATTAGAGATACGGTTAAACTGCAAAATAACGAGTGTAAATCGTCTGCTCTGATTGCATGATCATATTTTAAAACTTTTCAGTCAATGTGTTTTCTTAGAAATAAGTTATAACACTTATACAACTGGTTATTTAGGATTGTATTAAGTACTTCGAATTAGTGAAGCTTTCGATGTTCCTAATTCTAAAATATGCCAGTTAAAATTATTTTGATATTCTGTTTTACTACCATTACCACTACAAATGCGTTTGTAAAAGAAAATTTCGAAATATTTAATGTTAACGCTGAATTACAGTTACTTGAATTTCAAACAATATTCAATTTAAAGGGGGGTAATTTAAAATTATCCATATTTCATTTTTTTATAGACGGTAAATCTGCGATAAATGGGTCAAATTTTTATATTTGTTTTCTATTATTTCATACCAATTTAAAGAATTTTATAACTTTAAGCTGTCTTAGACTCATGTTATGTGTTTTATCAGTACATTTCATGTTTTCATATAAAGGGAGGGTAACTCTAAAAAGATGTAACAAATTATATACACGAGCATCTTTGTGATTTACTTATATTGCCTACTTATGCTGCCATATTGGTTAGAGAATAGTTCATTGCGGGGATTTCTTTATTTACACTGTCCCTTTTTTATTGGGATGACAGTAGGGTAAGTGTGAGGTTTGGTGCACCCTAGAACCTAGTTTAAACCCCTAGCGGCCTTTTTTTGCCACTGATCGTTCCAAGGCGGTAGCCCTATTGTTAACCCTTTTGTGTTTGTGATGTCTAATTTGGGATTTCGTTCATCTTTAAAGTTGTTCGTTGTTTCTGTGTATGTTTGTGGTTGACTGTTGTCATTGAATGCTACTTTTCCTGTTCGAATTTTATATCCATAGTATACGCGTTTAACAATGTCTCGATATATATACATGCATATATTATCCTCTATCCATTGCAACACCCCTTTTCCAGTTTTATTTTACTCGCTACTTATTCAACGAACACTGAAAGGTTGTCATGAGAGAAGGTATGTGCCTATATATGATTGGGGTTAAAGGTCGCTTTCAACACTACATAGCACGACCGTGTCTACCCAATGCTCAACTTTATAGTGCTGCCACGCTGGAATACCAAGCCGTAGATACATGCCATGGAACACCACGCAGTCACATTTTACTGACATCGGCCGACCAGTCAAAGTACTGCCCTTTATTTGCTGAACGTCAAGCAAGGTAGCTATTAGAAGTATTTCGTAAACCCACAACCTCCCGCATGCGAGGCAGACGTTCAACTAATAAACCACCGCTGCGGTTCATAAGAGAAAGATATCAAGAAATAAATAATATGCTTGCCTCACAATGAAGATACACAGAAAGTAGTTATGCAGATCAAGTAGATATGCAGATCATATAGAATACAAGTATTAGCGTTGCCCAGTGGATAGTATGTTGACATTGAAATCCGAATGAAGCTGGTTCAAACCTTTCCGGCGCCACTGAGTTGGTTGTGTGTTTGGGTAAGATTTTCCCACTTAGACTCGTCGTATGGGTACGTAAACAGAGAGGTGTGTTTCGGAATCTATCATGAGAACACGTTATAGGTCAAGGGTTGTTTCTGTAATGCGAACTATTTTTTGTCTGTTATTGTGAAATAATAATAAACTACTGTTATCTTGTATTCGTTAATGTTATCCTGTTACGAGAATCCCCCTTTCCCCTCCGAACTCCTCCCCGCACCGAACCATACAAATAGACATCAGCCGCATATGATTGAACTCTTCTCTGTGGACACCAACCCGTGCACGTCGGGGAGAAGGCACCACATCACTGCTGCACTTGCCGTCTCTCTTGCCCCGCCCGCCGTGGAACAGCGCCTGGAACAGCCATGGACGAGATGCAGTTAGATCAGCGTCGACAGCCTGTATGGGTGACAGGGGACAGTGGGGGAAGACTGGCGCTGTACACGGAGCAAGGCAGTCAGCAACCTGTGTGCTTACGCAAACTTTAACCTTAAGGCTCGCCGGGGACGCAGGTTGAAGAGGCGGGTGTGGTCCCCAACAACAGGACTCTCGCCGGCAACACTCAGCGCCCCACCTACATAGAGACACATAGAGCGGTTGCAACACAACGCAGCATATCTACAACAGAAAGGACGCAGATTCAACACTATAGACATCTCTACACTCTAATGTACCTAGCTGTGCCGGGATTTTCTGGTGGCTTGTGGTAGAAATACACACACACATACATGCATGCACGCACGCACGCGCGTTTGAACGATAGTTTAAAATGACGTTAAAGCATATACAAACTTCAACAGAAAACTTAGCAGTTGTTGATGATGCTGATGCTACATTTTGTTTTAGCTCAACAGAAATAGAAATACTCCATGAATTGTTGTTGACATACTTGCTTTTACGGAGTTCATTGCAATGCATTTACCCTTTCCACAGAAGCATACACTATTTGCAGAAATAAAATTATTAATCGAATTTTTGGTTTACATCTTGGTTGTAAAACATATTCTCAGACAATTGTTTGTAAAACGTATTTTTTGTAAAGCATATTCTGTCTTATATCAGAAGCACCCGTACAGAGTTTTCAAAATATTGCTCTTAACACGCGTATTTATCTCCTCTTACATATGTAGTACAGTATTTCCGCTCAAATGTTGTGAAACAAATTTGCAGGAAATATGCAAAATTCAGGTAATCCAAAACAATGAGTACATTCTTTGATATCTACTTCAGAAGACATTTTAGTAAATTAGCTTCTCTGGGAAGGGTTTAAACTAATGTTGGTAGAACTTGTTACACGACCCATTTGTCATAATAATATTTCTATTGTATATATGTGGATATTATTCTGTCTGTAAAATATTGGCAATAAAATATGTTTAAACCAAAATCAACTTCTGGAATAGAAGACTCGAATTATTCTTAAAATGTTTGAGCATGAAGTGTTCATTGATTTCGCGAGGAGTTCGTCAAGTACCATAGAATCAACCCAGAGTTCCCGTTGATTTGGGCATGTAGACGTTTTTTACTGTATGCATTCAATTCAGATTTATTCATAAAAACATTTGGCATCGAAAACAAAGTTTTAAAAAGGATATATAAATCAACTAACGGATTTATGTCCACCCACCTTTTTTGTTTTGACATGTTAAATCCGCCATGTTTTGCTTAAATAATTTGTTTTCAGCCAGTACACAGATTGCTGTTAATAGTATACTTTACTCATTCTCGCTTGCCCATAGACCTAATAACATAATGGTTTTAGGCCACTACCTTACTAGTGCCAATTACTTTCGTGGCTTCTGCCTTACTAGGGCCATAGTACTTTGTGGTTTCTACATTCCTAGTGCCTATGTACTTTGGTTGATACTTCCTTACTGTTGCCCATGTACTTTCGTGGCTACTACCTTCCTAGTGCCCATGTAATTTGGTGGCTACTGCGTTGCTAGTGCCAATTTACTTTTGTGGCTACTACCTTCCTAGTGCCCATATACTTTGGTGGCTACTACCTTACTAGTGACAATGCACTTTGGTGGCTACTACCTTACTAATGCCCATGGACCTTCGTGGCTATTACCTTCCTAGTGCCGATATACTTTAGTAGCTATTACCTTACTGTGGGTGTTTCGCCACCCCCCCCCCAATCCTTCCCCCCCCCCCCCCGAGTATTGAATACTCTCTAATTTAGAGATGAGTACTGAATACTCCTTCATTTTAGACTCGAGTACTGAATACTATTTAATATGGATAACCCGAGTACTGAATATTATTTTAACCCGGGTCGTGGGTACTGAATACTCTCTAAATTTGCCCTGAATACTGCGTACCAAAAGTAGGGGGTGGGGGTGGGAAACAGCCCCTTACTTGTGCCCATATACTTTGGTGGCTACAACCTTACTAGTGCCCATGGACTTTCGTGTCTATTACCTTCCTAGTGGCCATATACTTTGGTAGACTACCTTACTAGTGTCATATACTTTGGTGGCTACTACCGTACTAGTGCCCATGTACTTGGGTGCTACTGCCTTCCTAGTCTCTATCACCCAGCCGCATGGCCACCTTTTCTGAGCGAACGGAGTGAGCGTCTGGGAACGTCCTTCACAAACACTTGTTACCGATAGACGGCAGCACTGCATTGTTTACAAATGGCTTCCTCCAAGCAGCAGGCGGTAGTTTGTGATATTTATAATTTTATTTCTTTGCTGTTCAGAGGATTCTAAATAACGACACTTTATCGCGAAAACGTCAGGAAAGGATTACTGAGCTTTGACTTGGCTGAACAGATTTTTAATAGACACGAGTCGTATAGTGGGAGTTAAATAGGAAACTTAGGGCCCCCATAGAACTTGTATTTGAAAGTGTTTGCATTATTCCTGTTTTAAAATCTAGTTATGCATGCGTTAGTTCCGTAACTACACCAAACCATATTGCCTGGACCTGATGACATTGTTCTATTATCTAATAGTGCACAGGGCTTGTAAACAAAACTTGAGTATATTTTGATCAATGGCCGAATGGGATTCATCTGTTAATATTAAGAAAACTAGAGTTATGATTTTCAATAAGCCGGGTAAATTGCTTCAAAAGTTTCAGTTCCTATATAATAATGGTTTGGTTGAAGTTGTTAATGAATATAAATATTTAGGAATTATCATGAAACCTTCAGGATCATAAATCGTCTTTCTATCGGTTTTCGACCACCATGTGATTTCGACCGATGGCGGAAATCGCGTCTGCGCACGTTTCATTGTGCAAATTTCTTCATCAACTTTTATGACCATCTGCTTAATGAATAGTTCTAAACATCAACAGAAAAAACTTGCAAATAAGACCGATTTTTTAAGGCTGTGGATAATTTTCCTATGGATATTTTATCTGTCTACCGGTGTTCTCGCCATTAAATGTATCCCATTTTAAACTTAAAGCACACATACACAAAATAAAATATTGTCAAGGGCTGCGGTACCCTGCATAAAACATGATGAAATATCGTTTGTGTTAAAACATCTGGTATTTTTTTATGTTAATATATTTCCCACGTGACATGTGACCTAAATTCCTGAAAGCAGGCCGCCATGTTATGAAAACAGCAGAAGACAATAATTTAAAGACTCCACAGCAATGAAGAAGATAGATTTTAAGGTGATGAGCATACTCATATTTTTCATAGAAAATAATTAGGGCTTAATGTGTCTTCCTGTTAAAATAAAAACAAAAAATAAAATATAGTTGGATGATTTAGATTTTTTTTCTGCGCTGTCAGCCAGTATGAATTTAGGTCAACAAATTTGCATAAAATTTCCCGTATGAAGATACTGCAGCTCAAAAAAAAACTATAGTAAATAAGGTGATCGCTTTTGGCGAGTTAAAATTAAAAATAATTCATAACGAGTTTCATAAATCTTTAACTTATATGGAATGGGAACGAGTTTAAGATCCTTTTTATCACATAACATTGCAATCAAATTAGTAAAAATTAATTCAGATGGACATAGAACCGCCACTACATCAGACACACTTTAGCGCCAAAACGTCATAAAATATGTGACGTTGTAACCGCGTCTCACACATAACGTTGCATATAAAATAGTTCGTGTTTTACCTTATAGAAAAATAGAGGTGTTTCCACTTTTCAGTTGCCCGACCGACCCTATTTTTAAGGGGCCGAACCTAAAACTTTTTATGACAAAATAAGGCCATCCTTAAAAAAATATTTGTTTGCTGTGCTCCAACCCTAAATTCTTAAAGTGGGTAGGTAGGTTTTTTTGTGTTTTTTTGCCACAGTCCTGGGTAAGCATTTTTACAAAGCAATATTTCCTATCTCAATGTATGATAATGAAGTCTATGGATAACCTCATTAATATTTCTTTACAAATAATTTTTTAGTAAAAAAAAAAAAAATATTCCGAAAAAGTCTAAAAAAAAACAAAAAAACGGTCGCTGCCTTTTTAGACGGTCAGTCTGAGCGCAGAAAACAAACACTTTTTTAAAGATGGCCTAAATAAAAAATAATTGTTATTATTTAATTTTAATTTGTTCTGAACAATGATTAACACATAGCTTACATCATGGAAGTGAAATATAACACCATTCTATATTATCCCTAATCCACTGGGCACTGGTGGTATAACTATGCAAATTATTATCGAATTACACAGCTAAAGTGTAAATATTTAGGTAAACCATACCATTTGCCTGGAATGTCATACGAAATGTTTCAAGTTGAATGTTTTTCTTTCATGTAAACAATGCGACTAATATTAAGACTAATTATTAAACTAATTTGTGAAATGCATGTTAAACAATAGTCTTCTGGTTTAAAGTTGTGTCCTATTATTTGTAACAAGAGCACGTAATTTAACTAGGGCGGTCTTATATTGAGGTAAACTGACAACATCACAGAGAAACTTTCTCATTGTAAAAAAAAATACCGACCTACAGTACCCTATTTTTATAGAGCATGCAATAGGAAACGCACCTATTTTCTTTTTGGCGTAAGCTAACCAGATGGCTAAAAACTAACGTTTAATATATCCTGCTAAACATTAGAACTCAATTATGCCTACATATATTAACTGTTATGCTTTTATTCATGCATCTATTAATGCCCATGATGTGTGTATTGGCTGTACTATTTCTGAAGTTAACTTCACCAAGCTGAATGCAACTACAAAAAAAATACTTTTTTTAATTCAAAAACAGTTTTATTTTTATTTTGTATTTATTTGTTCGATTCTTGACTTAAAATAAATAAATTAATGTCTGATTGATCAAATTGTGTTTTAATTATTACTGCATTATATTATGATTGACAGATCATACAAAATAATAATTTTGTAAATCCTTAATGCATGACAAAATGATATCCAAGATCTGACATGATGATGAGTACATGTTTACTAATTGATCGTTGATCTGAGTATATAGTAAATGCAGCATTATCAAATAGACAGGAATAAATACGGATGCTGGTTACTTTTCTTGTATAGATTTGTTTGTGTTTAAAAAAAGAAGTTTTTGGTGTTTTTTTATGTGTTTTTTACGAAACATAGGGTCGGAGGGACTGAAAACCGAAAACAAAATCTGGCCTAACATACATTTATTAATGTAGCTGCCTATCTATATGTATATCGCTGTCATATGATGATATTGTATGTTTGCTTCAATCTTCTCTGTACGACACCGACCAACGGTACTGCCTCAGAAATTTACATTATCTGGTATTTTTTATATAGTTTAAAGAAGTCGACGAGGCAATACCAAGCGCATCAAGCTGATGGGAAAATATTGTAGGCCATATGAAATTAATTCCCAGTTTATCATCCAAATTTTAGGAAAAATTGGGGCGGGGGGTGCAATTTTATTTTTTATTTTCCTGAGATGACATCAAACATCACAAAAATATTAATAACCAGAAGTATTATGTTTTGAACACTCTCTTTATTATCAATTGTCACTGCTATAGCATACATGTGTATTTATAATGATATAAACTACCATGTATGTGAGTTTTAAAAGTTGAAGTTCTCAATATAACTTACTTCTTCTTGTTTGAAACAGTTCCCCTTTTATTTACGAATGATTGTTTGCCAGATAGGCACCACTCACATACGGGATATTTATCATCTGGTTCTACAAGGTCATCTGACGAATCACAGTAATAACATACCGATTCGAAGCAAGCAAAAAAATATGGTAGTTCCACTGACATGTCACAAGTTACATTTTTTCTAACAAATACCGAATGTAAAATATGATTGTCCTCTGTTTCAACATCTTGAAGGACAGAACCACATGTATATTGTAGGTCAGCTAGATTTCAAGCAAATCAGTTATTTTCTTCCTTTCACCACATGTTTACAATACAGGACTCTTGGTTTTTCACATTCAGAACAAACACCACAATCTGGACATTTTTTTAAAAAAAATTTTTTACAAATAAAATTATCGGGGCGGCATAAAATATTCGGGGCGGGCGGGGATGATATAAACTGGGAATTAATTTTATATGGCCTAAGGATGTCAATAAGCCGACAACACCAAGTCATCAAATATCGACTTAAGATTTACAAAATTGACGAGAAAGTACTTTTAATACTTAACTGTTTAACGATTATCATTATTATTATTTTTTGTTTGTATGGTGTTTTAGGTCATTTTCAACATGATATTGTAAGGTTATATATGATAGTCGATATATTGCGGTGGAGGCCGACCATCCACTTTTCCTGGGTACAGTACGGTACATCTCCCGCCATCCGTAGAATTTAAGAGTTACTTTACACTGCAATAGCAAATAAGAACATATGTCAGGGATGGACGGTATCAACATTAACACTGTCTTTGGGATGATATCAACAGGAGGTGTGTTAACAACAGATACCGAGTTGAACCCAGCTCATTTGTTATCTGTTACTGCAATTTGCATTTATTTCTTCGGGGCGCATACAAATGGATTTGGATATAAGCAGTAGTTGGTCCCATGTACCATATTTGGAGCTTTTGAATGGCTATCATGTTGTTTCCTGTAAAAAGCAAGGATGAGATTGTGTCTAACTGACAAATACAGGAAAACAGTCTCCCTAGGAAAAGAAAGTGTCTTCTATCCTAAATGGTTGTCTGTGACTGATATGTGCTTTTTCTGCTGTCAGCATTTACAACCAGAATTGGATAAGTACACACACAAAAAATCACAACAATTTTACCATATAATTATGTACTGTTGTGCAATGGGGTTTCCATGACAAGCAATTGATTGAATTGGATTTTATAGTCGCACCAACAGCTAAGGTCATATGGCGACTTTCCAGCTTTCATTGGTGGAGGAAGACCCCAGGTGCCCCTCCGGGCAATTTTCGTGCACGGGCGGGCACCTGGGTAGAACCACCGGACGTTCCACAAGCCAGCTGGATAGCTTCCTCACATAAAGATTCCTAGGCCCCTGAGGTATCGAACCTACAGTGGTGAGGGCAAGTGATTTCAAGTCAGAGACGTTAACCACTCGGCACGGACGCACCCCCCATGACAAGCAAAGAGGATGGTTTCCACGTTTGACAAAGTCGTATAGCAGTGGTCTTATCCAGAAACGTGTTGTTCATCCTTTGTATATTTAAGTGGTTGTCTGTGACTGATAGTATATTATTCTGTCAGGCATTGACAACTAGCATTGGATGGTAACACAAACATCTTACTGCAACAAGTTATACATGCATAAAAGCTTCTGGATTCGATTTCTTCAAGACGTGACACTAAAGTGTATATAACATACAGTATCAGGTTGTGTTTTTTTTCTTCAGAAATGAGGAGAGAGAGGCCCAGCCCTTCAATAGGGGAAAAAGTGAGGTAAAAGTGAAAAAAGTAGTGTGATTTCGAGATATAGGGGGAACAGTGTTTTTAGGCAGAAATCACAGATTGGGATATGAACTATGCCATAAAGGTACTGTTTTGGATACATTTGTAGAACAAGTTTAATCTAAAATGTGCTGCATTTTACATTTAAGATAAACTTCTTCTACAAATGTATCCAAAACATAACAATATTGAAAAAGTAAGAGATCGGAAATGTTGTTTACCAAAAAAGTTGAAGATGCTTTTTTATTAAAGCAAGATTGGGACAGGTGGAGTCAAAATTTAAACAAGATATGTCTGTAAAATATATGCCCCCACTCAACTGCCAAGGCCAGCAGAGCTTATGGGATGGTGTGTTGTCCGTCTTCCGTTAACTTTTCTTGTGTACACTCTAGAGGCCACATTCTGATGCGATCATCATGAACTTTGTCAGAATGTTTGTCTCAATGAAATCTCGGTCAAGTTCAAAAATGTGGGGTAAAAAACTAGGTCAAATTGTTTATCTTAATTATATCTTGACCAAGTTCGGAATGGGTCACATGAAGTTAAAAACTAGGTCACTAGGTCAAATATTGGAAAAACCTTGTGTACACTCTAGAGGCCATATTTTTGACCCGATTGATGCAACGTTTCAGAATTGTTTGTCTTAATTATATCTTGGTCAAGTTTGAAAATGGGTCACATGGGGTTAAAAACTAGGTCACTGAGGTCAAATACTTGAAAAAACCATGTGTACACTCTAGAAGCCGTATTTCTGACCCATTCTTGATGAAACTTTGTCAAAATGTTTGTTGTTAATTATATCTTGGTCAAAGTTCAAAAATGGGTCACATGGTTTAAAAACTAGGTCACTAGGTCAAACTTTGGAAAAACCGTTGTGTACACTCTAGAGGCCATATTTTTGACCCGATCTTGATGCAATTTTGTCAGAATATTTGTCTCAATTATAGCTTGCTAAAAGTTCGAAAATGGTCACACAGGGTCAAAAAACTAGGTCACTAGGTCAAATACTTGAAAAAAAATTGTGTACACTCTAGAGGCCATATTTCTGACCCCATCTTGATGAAACTTTGATGCTGAAATGATCTAAATTAATAACCAACACAAAATTTCCCTAACTCCCGATCTTACCCTCTCAATTTTACCAACTCACTAGTCACACATACTTAAAAACTTTCCCCCAATATTTCATCATCTTCACAAAAAAACAACCTCACAACCCCCAAACCTCTAACCATACCAAACTTACTCTATCAAAAAAAAAAAAACCCCCCACAAACAAAACACACTACATTTCATAAATAAACATAATTATACTCTCTCAAACCCCAAATTTTCCACAATAACATCAACCATCGCTTACCTATTGCCTTCACTTACTTAGCTCTACCTCCAACACCCTACCTTGTCCTACAGACTAATACATCTACTACCAAACACTTACTCCTCAGAAACCGCTGCCTCATTAATTGACCAAACTTCACATGGAATGACCAACTAATCAATATATTTCATATTTCATTCAAAATTAACATCGCTAAACCCAAATCTAGACATGCCCATTCCCTACACTAGTTACCCCACCCCATACTTCCTTCTCCAGAACTGCTGTACCAGATTTCAACAATTTTCTTTAAAATGACTCCACTCTCTAAAATACAATGTGGATCAAATAAAGTCCCCGTGGTTAAAAATGCTGTGCCGCTGGGGTCCAAAGTTTGTATATTGAGGTTTTGCATGTTTTTCATATAGACATATAGAAAAAACTTAAAAATCTCTCTTCAGAAACCACAAGGCAGCTCTCATGTATTACATGTAGCACAGCTTATGGTCCTCTACTAAGTTCTGTTCAAATGGTCGACCTGGGGGTCAAATTTGTCCCCGCCCTGGGGTCACAGTTTAACATAGACTTATATAGGATTTTTTTTTTATAAAAATCTTCTTCTCGAAAACTACAACAGCCAGAGGTTTGATATTTTGCATTTACTATAAGCTTATGATCCTCTTTACCAAGTTTGTCCAACTAGGTGACCCTCATGTCACATTTGGCCCGCCCCAAGGGTCACATGTTTTAACATAGACATGTATAGGGAAAAACTTAAAAAATCTTCTTCTCTGAAACTGCAAGAGCCAGAGGTTTAATATTTTTGCATTTGCTATAAGCTTGTGGTCCTCTACCAAGGTTTGTTCAAATTGGTGACCCAGGGGTCACATTTGGCCCCACCCCGGGGGTCACAGTTTTTACACACTGGACTAGAAACGGAACAAAAAAACTTCTACTTTGTAACCACAATGGGCTATCAGAGCTCTCATGTATACATGTAGCATCTGCTTATGGTCCTCTCACTAAATTTGTTCGAAAATGTTGACCCTGGGGGTCAAGAGTTGTCCCCGCCCCGAGTGTCAGCAGTTTTACATAGACTTATGTAGGATTTTTTTTCTAAAAAATCTTCTTCTCGAAACTACAAGAGCCAGAGGTTTGATATTTTACATTTATTATAAGCTTATGGTCCTTTACCAACTTTGTTTAAATGGTGACCCTGGGGTACATTTGGCCCCGACCGCAAGGGTCACATGTATTACATAGACATGGTATAGGAGAGATGATAGAGATAGAGAGAGTTTTCTTCTCTGAAACTGCAAGAGCAGAGGTTAATATTTTGCTGTTGCTATAAGATTATGGTCCTTGACCAATTCTGTTCTTTTTATTTATTTTTTTTTTCATTTTTTTTTTTTTTTTTCATTTTTTTTTTTTCATTTTGTTTTTTTTTTTTTTTTTCTTTGTTTCCATTTTATTAACTTGGAAAACTAGCCAGATCGGACCATTAATGGCGGAGTTATTGCTATATTTTGCCTCTTTCAAGATGATAGTCACTTGCTTCTATTATGTCATAAGAGCAATATTAGCCAGTAGAGCGTCCACAGACCCTCTTGTTTTTGATCCTGAGCCAAAGGCTTCGAAGGTTTGGCTCTGGCTCAAGGTGATCTATTGGGAGTCACGTCTTTGTCCGTCGTTAACTTTCGCTCAAAACAACTACTTCTCAGAAACGTGCTTGGCCAGTTTTGACAACAAATTTCACATGAACGATAACTGATGTATTGCCTTTCAAATCTGCGTACTAATTAGGTCAATGCAACATTCAAGATGGCCACCATTACATACATGATCAAAACCTTAAAAAAGAGTCTTCTCAAGAACGCTGGACAGATTATGGAGATTTTGTGCATGTTTTTTTCATAGACTGTGTATAAGCGCAGAAAGGAAAATACCTGTGTTTCTGATTTACTCAGTTGAAAAAATTAGGGTAGGTAGGTGTAGGTATTTTTTTTATTATTTTTTCATGGATGTCAAAACTTATCGGATTCTATTTAATATATATATCATCTTTGTGTAGGGGTTTAAGTAAGGTTTTAATTCAAGAATGACACAGCCTAAGTGTCCTTTTGTGTATTTTTATACAATTTTCTTATTAGAAAATAATTTTAGGAAAAACAATTATATATCCCATATTGCCATTTATTTTAATATGAATCTTTGCATGTATTCTTCAAAATCTATGAATGTTGAAGAGTGTAGTGTCAAAGAAAAAGTTATGGTGCTAGTGTGATAGTTGTTGGCCACATTCATTGTTTCAGAGAAGAAAGTGTGTACCCATCGCTTTGTTATTCTGTCATATGAACTAACTTTTTCTTCGGAGTTATTTAATGTGTGTGCTGTTTTATTGATTTATTTTTTATTTTTTAGATTTATTTTTGTAATTTTCTATTTTTAGCTCGACTGATCAGAGCTTATATCCGTGGTGCGTCGTTGTCGTCGTTGTGTGTGTGTGTGTGTGTGTGTGTGCCAGTAAACTTTTATTGTAGCGATTCTCCTCTGAGAACAACTGGATGGATATTCATGGAACTTTACAGAAATGTTGCCCATAAAGTATAGTTGATCGTAGCAAAAAATTCATTGTTGATTGTGAAATCCAAGTATGGCCACAAAGCTAAAAATAAGAGTTGTTAATAAAATACAAGTTTGTAGCGACTACTTCTGTGAAAACTATAAGTGATATTGATATGGGACTTTGTGGCTAAATGAGCAAGCATGACATGATGGTTATTCTGAGTCGACAATTATTTTGATTTCATCGGGGTAAACATGTGGCTTGCCAGTGGGCCTATGCTGTTTGGTTTAGCATAGGAGTTATATGTATATGAAAACTTGGTAGCCAACTACTTCTCTGGAACTACTTTGATGGATGTTTTAGGTGAAACTTCATACGAATGTTGCTGCTTGATGTCTAAGTGAATCTTAGCAAAAGTTTGGCAGGTCGCTGGCGGGAAATTGCAGAGTGAGTGGCCAGCATGGCAGAAAAATAGAATTTTTAAAAAATAATGTTTGTAGGCTATTACTTCTTGAAAACTAGTAGTAGAGATATTGATATGGGACTTTGTTTCTTAAATTATCAGCTATGACATGATGGTATCTGAGTCGAACTTTAAAGATTTTGCTTTGCACAAACTTGTGTTCGAGACTAGTTCCCACTAAAGCCCTTGCCGATGTTTTAGAGAAACGTTTTGCATTGGATGATCAGTGCCAAGTGTCTAGTGTGTGTGCATGATATCATCACCATGTTCCAGTTGAATGATTTTTGTGTCAGGCCGTTGTTGAACCCCTGGCCGGTGACGAAAACTTGGCAAGATGATCTGTATCAATGCTTGGTTGTGCTATCATCACTGTGTTCCTTGTTGGATTGTATTTTTGGTTGGAGTTATGGCTTTTGAAAGGTTTTATTACACAAGCTTTTGTTGCCGGCGATACTTTTCCTAATCCCCGTTTTAGCAAGTAGAGCGTCCACAGTCCCTCTTGTTGATTTTTTTTTTTAAGGAATGGGCGGAGTTTGTTTTTAAACAAATGCACATAAATGTCATCTCAGGTGCTGTAACTGTGAAACTTCGCATTGTTTTTTAGGTATTAAATGTTTGTACAAACTTTCATTTGTAAGCAACACTGCATAAGTATATTTACAAAATACAATAAAATTGGATTTTATTTGAGGCAATTTTGGTAAAATAAAAAATTGGCATTGGGAATGAAATACCATTTATACAAGGGGGAAAGTTATAACAAGGTCAATGGATGCATTTAGAAATGTTTTCGTAATTTAATACTCGTCACCTTTTTTTTTTTATTTGAATTTTTTATTCCAAATTGGGGCTGGATAGAGGCTGAGATACCCCCACTTTTGTGTACGAGTATTCCAGGCCGTTTTAGGGGCTGGTATTGTCAGTACTCACGGAGCCTTTGGTGACGCAGATACTTGCATGCAACACACTATTAGTATTTAGTACTGCAGCAAAATGAAATTTTAAAAACAAATATTATCATTTAAATGTATCAAAGAAAAAGTCATAAAAAAGTAATAAGAACGTCAATTTTGAGCAGTCCATCAGTTCTACCGATTTTTTTGTGTTTAGAGTATATAATCTTGTATAGGTAGAGATGATAGCAGAGAAGTGGGGTTGAATATGATACTAGAAGGAAATGCCCTATTAGAAATTTTGTCTAAAAGAAGTATATGATCAAATACAATGGATGTGTAGCTAAATAGTATTCAGTGATCTGAGCGGTCTCTAAAATAAGGGTTATTCAGTACCCGGACCTCAATTTAAGGATTATCAGTATCTCGGCTAGGGGGTTACATCCTCTCTTGTAGCCGTGGTACTACAGTGAAAGGCACCCGGTTTACTTTATGTATACAGAAAAGTAGCCGAAGATATCATCATAACCAGAAAGGCCCCCAAATTTTTATCAGAAAATTGGGGTTGAGGGGGTCGGTAGAAACATCCATGCATGTCCCTAGGGGACTCCGCTGGGTCCTTATCAACATTGCAGTATGGAGAATGACTGGCATGACTGCATTCCGTTTGCGTTGATTGTACCTTCCGATTTAACCTCCAAGTTCGTTTGGAAATTACAAGCTTGGTCACTCTTATATATATGGTATATGAAACTAACAAAAAAGTATACTGTGCCATGATGTCTTCAAGATGATAATTTTCATCCAACTGTAGTGTTGTGGGTATATTTTACTTATACCTGACCTCTTCAGTGTGGATAATGAAACCATGAGCAAATGCCAGTGATCACAATAATTTGTAGAAATAGCAGCATATCCCAAATCACTATCCATGGCAAATGCAAGAAACTCCATACACATAGCGCAAATGGATGGATTTCATGTGTTAGCTAGAAATCCACTTTGCTTTGACGTTTTGTAAGGCTGTACAGTACGGCTTTTCGACACTCTTGAACTGGTACTGTATAAATCCAGGTTCTTCTCTAAAATAAAATGTTTTGATATTTTTCAACTTCCGAAGTGCGACAAAGTCAAAGGGGAATTACTTTTCGACTTCAAAATGGTTGAAAGCATAGGGACTTGTGATCGTGACAATTATCACACGGGATCCACTAAAGGAAATTTACCGATACAAGCATCGTTGGTAAAATCCCAATCAGATATGCAAATATTGTTTAAACAAACTGTCTGATTAAGTATTTTCTTTTGAATTGGTTAAGCAAGGACTTATTCTTTGTATCAGTCATTGGGTTAAGAACCCTGATTTATTTAATTTGGGTAAAACTTAGGTTTCGGTTATTGTTTGTTCAATGTCATCGTACGCTTCAGCCGTCATTTGCTTCGTAAATGGGTTTCTTGAAATTCCTGTCTTGACCAATCAGAAATTTTTATC
>JAWPHD010021989.1:0-26551 GCA_037043455.1 Cyrtodaria siliqua
GCATATATATTCAGTTCTTACACAAATATAATCAGTTTTTACGCATATATATTCTGTTCTTACACATATATATTCAGTTCTTACGCATATATATTAAGTTCTTACGCATATATATCTAGTTCTTACACATATATATTCAGTTCTTATGCATATATATTCTGTTCTTACACATATATATTCAGTTCTTACACATATGTATTCAGTTCTTACGCATACATATTCAGTTCTGACGGATATATATTCAGTTCTTACGCATATATATTCAGTTTTTACGCATATTTATTCCGTTCTTACGCAAATATATTCAGTTCTTACGCATATATTCAGTTCTTACACATATATATTCAGTTCTTACGCATATATATTCAGTTAATACCCATATATATTCAGTTCTTACGCATATATATTCAGTTCTTACGCATATATGTTAAGTTCTTACGCATATAGGTTCAGTTCTTACGAATATATATTCAGTTCTTACAAATATATATTCAGTTCTTACACCTATATATTCAGTTCTTACACATATATATTCAGTCCTTACACATATTTATTCAGTTCTTACACATATATATTCAGTTCTTACAAATATATATTCCGTTCTTACGCATATATATTCCGTTCTTACGCATATATTCAGTTCTTACGCATATATATTCAGTTCTTACACATATATATTCAGTTCTTACACATATATATTCAGTTCTTACACATATATATTCCGTTCTTACGCATATATATTCCGTTCTTACGCATATATATTCCGTTCTTACGCATATATATTCCGTTCTTAGGCATATATATTCCGTTCTTACGCATATATATTCAGTTCTTACACATATATATTCAGTTCTTACACATATATATTCAGTTCTTACACATATATATTCAGTTCTTACACATATATATTCAGTTCTTACACATATATATTCAGTTCTTACGCATATATATTCAGTTCTTACTCATATATTCAGTACTAACGCATATATATTCAGTTCGTACGCATATATATTCAGTTCTTACGCATATATATTCAGTTCTTACGCATATATATTCAGTTCTGACACATATATATTCAGTTCTTACGCATATATATTCAGTTCACACGCATATATACTCCGTTCTTACGCATATATATTCCGTTCTTACGCATATATATTCAGTTCTTACGCATATATATTCCGTTCTTACGCATATATATTCAGTTCTTAAACATATATATTCAGTTCTTACACATATATATTCAGTTCTTACTCATATATATTCCGTTCTTACGCATATATATTCCGTTCTTACGCATATATATTCCGTTATGACGCAGATGTATTCAATTATTACGTCTTACGCATATATATTCAGTTCTTACGCATATATACTCAGTTCTTACACATATATATTCAGTTCTTACACATATATATTCCGTTCTTACGCATATATATTCCATTCTTACGCATATATATTCCGTTCTTACGCATATATATTCCGTTCGTACGCATATATATTCCGTTCTTACGCATATATATTCAGTTCTTACACATATATATTCAGTTCTTACACATATATATTCAGTTCTTACGCATATATATTCATTTCTTACGCATATATATTCAGTTCTTACACATATATATTCAGTTCTTACACATATATATTCAGTCCTTACACATATATATTCCATTCTTACGCATATATATTCCGTTCTTACACATATATATTCAGTTCTTACACATATATATTCAATTCTTACACATATATATTTAGTTCTTACACATATTTATTCAGTTCTTACACATATATATTCAGTTCTTACACATATATATTCAGTTCTTACACATATATATTCAGTTTTTACACATATATATTCATTTCTTACACATATATATTCCGTTTTTACGCATATATATTCAGTTCTTACACATATATATTCAGTTCTTACACATATATATTCAGTTCTTACACATATATATTCAGTCCTTACACATATATATTCCATTCTTACGCATATATATTCCGTTCTTACACATATATATTCAGTTCTTACACATATATATTCCGTTCTTACGCATATATATTCCGTTCTTACGCATATAAATTCAGTCCTTACGCATATATATTCAGTTCTGACACATATATATTCAGTTCTTACACATATATATTTTCAAGTTCTTACACATATATATTCCGTTCTTACGCATATATATTCCGTTCTTACGCATATATTCATTTCTTACACATATATATTCAGTTCTTACACATATATATTCAATTCTTACACATATATATTTAGTTCTTACACATATATATTCAGTTCTTACACATATATATTCAGTTCATACACATATATATTCAGTTCTTACACATATATATTCAGTCCTTACACATATATATTCAGTTCTTACACATATATATTCAGTTCTTACAAAATATATATTCCGTTCTTACGCATATATATTCCCTTCTTACGCATATATTCAGTTCTTACGCATATATATTCAGTTCTTACACATATATATTCAGTTCTTACGCATATATATTCAGTTCTAACGCATATATATTCCGTTCTTACGCATATATATTCCGTTCTTACGCATATATATTCCGTTCTTAGGCATATATATTCCGTTCTTACGCATATATATTCAGTTCTTACACATATATATTCAGTTCTTACACATATATATTCAGTTCTTACACATATATATTCAGTTCTTACGCATATATATTCAGTTCTTACTCATATATTCAGTACTAACGCATATATATTCAGTTCGTACGCATATATATTCAGTTCTTACGCATATATATTCAGTTCACCCGCATATATACTCCGTTATTATGCATATATATTCCGTTCTTACGGATATATATTCAGTTCTTACACATTTATATTCCGTTCTTACGCATATATATTCAGTTCTTACACATATATTCAGTTCTTACGCATATATATTCCGTTCTTACGCATATATATTCAGTTCTTACACATATATATTCAGTTCTTACACATATATATTCAGTTCTTACGCATATATATATTCAGTTCTTACGCATATATATTCAGTTCTTACACATATATATTCCATTCTTACGCATATATATTCCGTTCTTACACATATATATTCAGTTCTTACACATATATATTCCGTTCTTACTTACGCATATATATTCCGTTCTTACGCATATATATTCAGTCCTTACGCATATATATTCAGTCCTTACGCATATATATTCAGTTCTGACTCATATATATTCAGTTCTTACACATATATATTCAGTTCTTACACATATATATTCCGTTCTTACGCATATATATTCCGTTCTTACGCATATATTCATTTCTTACACATATATATTCAGTTCTTACACATATATATTCAATTCTTACACATATATATTTAGTTCTTACACATATATATTCAGTTCTTACACATATATATTCAGTTCATACACATATATATTCAGTTCTTACACATATATATTCAGTCCTTACACATATATATTCAGTTCTTACACATATATATTCAGTTCTTACAAATATATATTCCGTTCTTACGCATATATATTCCCTTCTTACGCATATATTCAGTTCTTACGCATATATATTCAGTTCTTACACATATATATTCAGTTCTTACGCATATATATTCAGTTCTAACGCATATATATTCCGTTCTTACGCATATATATTCCGTTCTTACGCATATATATTCCGTTCTTAGGCATATATATTCCGTTCTTACGCATATATATTCAGTTCTTACACATATATATTCAGTTCTTACACATATATATTCAGTTCTTACACATATATATTCAGTTCTTACGCATATATATTCAGTTCTTACTCATATATTCAGTACTAACGCATATATATTCAGTTCGTACGCATATATATTCAGTTTTAAAGCATATATATTCAGTTCACCCGCATATATACTCCGTTATTATGCATATATATTCCGTTCTTACGGATATATATTTAGATCTTACACATTTATATTCCGTTCTTACGCATATATATTCAGTTCTTACACATATATTCAGTTCTTACGCATATATATTCCGTTCTTACGCATATATATTCAGTTCTTACACATATATATTCAGTTCTTACACATATATATTCAGTTCTTACGCATATATATTCAGTTCTTACGCATATATATTCAGTTCTTACACATATATATTCCATTCTTACGCATATATATTCCGTTCTTACACATATATATTCAGTTCTTACACATATATATTCCGTTCTTACGCATATATATTCCGTTCTTACGCATATATATTCAGTCCTTACGCATATATATTCAGTTCTGACACATATATATTCAGTTCTTACACATATATATTCAGTTCTTACACATATATATTCCGTTCTTACGCATATATATTCCGTTCTTACGCATATATTCAGTTATTACACATATATATTTAGTTCTTACACATATATATTCAGTTCTTACAAATATATATTCAGTTCTTACACCTATATATTCAGTTCTTACACATATATATTCAGTCCTTACACATATTTATTCAGTTCTTACACATATATATTCAGTTCTTACAAATATATATTCCGTTCTTACGCATATATATTCCGTTCTTACGCATATATTCAGTTCTTACGCATATATATTCAGTTCTTACACATATATATTCAGTTCTTACACATATATATTCAGTTCTTACACATATATATTCCGTTCTTACGCATATATATTCCGTTCTTACGCATATATATTCCGTTCTTACGCATATATATTCCGTTCTTAGGCATATATATTCCGTTCTTACGCATATATATTCAGTTCTTACACATATATATTCAGTTCTTACACATATATATTCAGTTCTTACACATATATATTCAGTTCTTACACATATATATTCAGTTCTTACACATATATATTCAGTTCTTACGCATATATATTCAGTTCTTACTCATATATTCAGTACTAACGCATATATATTCAGTTCGTACGCATATATATTCAGTTCTTACGCATATATATTCAGTTCTTACGCATATATATTCAGTTCTGACACATATATATTCAGTTCTTACGCATATATATTCAGTTCACAAGCATATATACTCCGTTCTTACGCATATATATTCCGTTCTTACGCATATATATTCAGTTCTTACGCATATATATTCCGTTCTTACGCATATATATTCAGTTCTTAAACATATATATTCAGTTCTTACACATATATATTCAGTTCTTACTCATATATATTCCGTTCTTACGCATATATATTCCGTTCTTACGCATATATATTCCGTTATGACGCAGATGTATTCAATTATTACGTCTTACGCATATATATTCAGTTCTTACGCATATATACTCAGTTCTTACACATATATATTCAGTTCTTACACATATATATTCCGTTCTTACGCATATATATTCCATTCTTACGCATATATATTCCGTTCTTACGCATATATATTCCGTTCGTACGCATATATATTCCGTTCTTACGCATATATATTCAGTTCTTACACATATATATTCAGTTCTTACACATATATATTCAGTTCTTACGCATATATATTCATTTCTTACGCATATATATTCAGTTCTTACACATATATATTCAGTTCTTACACATATATATTCAGTCCTTACACATATATATTCCATTCTTACGCATATATATTCCGTTCTTACACATATATATTCAGTTCTTACACATATATATTCAATTCTTACACATATATATTTAGTTCTTACACATATTTATTCAGTTCTTACACATATATATTCAGTTCTTACACATATATATTCAGTTCTTACACATATATATTCAGTTTTTACACATATATATTCATTTCTTACACATATATATTCCGTTTTTACGCATATATATTCAGTTCTTACACATATATATTCAGTTCTTACACATATATATTCAGTTCTTACACATATATATTCAGTCCTTACACATATATATTCCATTCTTACGCATATATATTCCGTTCTTACACATATATATTCAGTTCTTACACATATATATTCCGTTCTTACGCATATATATTCCGTTCTTACGCATATAAATTCAGTCCTTACGCATATATATTCAGTTCTGACACATATATATTCAGTTCTTACACATATATATTTTCAAGTTCTTACACATATATATTCCGTTCTTACGCATATATATTCCGTTCTTACGCATATATTCATTTCTTACACATATATATTCAGTTCTTACACATATATATTCAATTCTTACACATATATATTTAGTTCTTACACATATATATTCAGTTCTTACACATATATATTCAGTTCATACACATATATATTCAGTTCTTACACATATATATTCAGTCCTTACACATATATATTCAGTTCTTACACATATATATTCAGTTCTTACAAATATATATTCCGTTCTTACGCATATATATTCCCTTCTTACGCATATATTCAGTTCTTACGCATATATATTCAGTTCTTACACATATATATTCAGTTCTTACGCATATATATTCAGTTCTAACGCATATATATTCCGTTCTTACGCATATATATTCCGTTCTTACGCATATATATTCCGTTCTTAGGCATATATATTCCGTTCTTACGCATATATATTCAGTTCTTACACATATATATTCAGTTCTTACACATATATATTCAGTTCTTACACATATATATTCAGTTCTTACGCATATATATTCAGTTCTTACTCATATATTCAGTACTAACGCATATATATTCAGTTCGTACGCATATATATTCAGTTCTTACGCATATATATTCAGTTCACCCGCATATATACTCCGTTATTATGCATATATATTCCGTTCTTACGGATATATATTCAGTTCTTACACATTTATATTCCGTTCTTACGCATATATATTCAGTTCTTACACATATATTCAGTTCTTACGCATATATATTCCGTTCTTACGCATATATATTCAGTTCTTACACATATATATTCAGTTCTTACACATATATATTCAGTTCTTACGCATATATATATTCAGTTCTTACGCATATATATTCAGTTCTTACACATATATATTCCATTCTTACGCATATATATTCCGTTCTTACACATATATATTCAGTTCTTACACATATATATTCCGTTCTTACGCATATATATTCCGTTCTTACGCATATATATTCAGTCCTTACGCATATATATTCAGTTCTGACACATATATATTCAGTTCTTACACATATATATTCAGTTCTTACACATATATATTCCGTTCTTACGCATATATATTCCGTTCTTACGCATATATTCAGTTATTACACATATATATTTAGTTCTTACACATATATATTCAGTTCTTACACATATATATTCAGTTCTTACACCTATATATTCAGTTCTTACACATATATATTCAGTCCTTACACATATTTATTCAGTTCTTACACATATATATTCAGTTCTTACAAATATATATTCCGTTCTTACGCATATATATTCCGTTCTTACGCATATATTCAGTTCTTACGCATATATATTCAGTTCTTACACATATATATTCAGTTCTTACACATATATATTCAGTTCTTACACATATATATTCCGTTCTTACGCATATATATTCCGTTCTTACGCATATATATTCCGTTCTTACGCATATATATTCCGTTCTTAGGCATATATATTCCGTTCTTACGCATATATATTCAGTTCTTACACATATATATTCAGTTCTTACACATATATATTCAGTTCTTACACATATATATTCAGTTCTTACACATATATATTCAGTTCTTACACCTATATATTCAGTTCTTACGCATATATATTCAGTTCTTACTCATATATTCAGTACTAACGCATATATATTCAGTTCGTACGCATATATATTCAGTTCTTACGCATATATATTCAGTTCTTACGCATATATATTCAGTTCTGACACATATATATTCAGTTCTTACGCATATATATTCAGTTCACACGCATATATACTCCGTTCTTACGCATATATATTCCGTTCTTACGCATATATATTCAGTTCTTACGCATATATATTCCGTTCTTACGCATATATATTCAGTTCTTACACATATATATTCAGTTCTTACACATATATATTATGTTCTTACACATATATATTCAGTTCTTACGCATATATATTCAATTCTTACACATATATATTCAGTTCGTTCTTACGCATATATATTCCGTTCTTACAGATATATATTCAGTTCTTACGCATATATATTCAGTTCTTACACATATATATTCAGTTCTTACACATATATATTCAGTTCTTACACATATATATTCAGTTTTTAAACATATATATTCAGTTCTTACACATATATATTCAGTTCTTACGCATATATATTCCGTTCTTACGCATATATATTCCGTTCTTACGCATATATATTCCGTTCTGACGCAGATGTATTCAATTATTACGTCTTACGCATATATATTCAGTTCTTTCGCATATATATTCAGTTCTTACGCATATATACTCAGTTCTTACACATATATATTCAGTTCTTACACATATATATTCCGTTCTTACGCATATATATTCCATTCTTACGCATATATATTCCGTTCTTACGCATATATATTCCGTTCGTACGCATATATATTCCGTTCTTACGCATATATATTCAGTTCTTACACATATATATTCAGTTCTTACACATATATATTCAGTTCTTACGCATATATATTCAGTTCTTACGCATATATATTCAGTTCTTACGCATATATATTCAGTTCTTACACATATATATTCAGTTCTTACACATATATATTCAGTCCTTACACATATATATTCCATTCTTACGCATATATATTCCGTTCTTACACATATATATTCAGTTCTTACACATATATATTCCGTTCTTACGCATATATATTCCGTTCTTACGCATATATATTCAGTCCTTACGCATATATATTCAGTTCTGACACATATATATTCAGTTCTTACACATATATATTCCGTTCTTACGCATATATATTCCGTTCTTACGCATATATTCAGTTCTTACCCATATATATTCAGTTCTTACACATATATATTCAGTTATTACACATATATATTTAGTTCTTACACATATATGTTCAGTTCTTACACATATATATTCAGTTCTTACACATATATATTCAGTTCTTACACATATATATTCAGTCCTTACACATATATATTCAGTTCTTACACATATATATTCAGTTCTTACAAATATATATTCCGTTCTTACGCATATATATTCCGTTCTTACGCATATATTCAGTTCTTACGCATATATATTCAGTTCTTACACATATATATTCAGTTCTTACACATATATATTCAGTTCTTACACATATATATTCCGTTCTTACGCATATATATTCCTTTCTTACGCATATATATTCCGTTCTTACGCATATATATTCCGTTCTTAGGCATATATATTCCGTTCTTACGCATATATATTCAGTTCTTACACATATATATTCAGTTCTTACACATATATATTCAGTTCTTACACATATATATTCAGTTCTTACACATATATATTCAGTTCTTACACATATATATTCAGTTCTTACGCATATATATTCAGTTCTTACTCATATATTCTGTACTAACGCATATATATTCAGTTCGTACGCATATATATTCAGTTCTTACGCATATATACTCAGTTCTTACACATATATATTCAGTTCTTACACATATATATTCCGTTCTTACGCATATATATTCCATTCTTACGCATATATATTCCGTTCTTACGCATATATATTCCGTTCGTACGCATATATATTCCGTTCTGACGCATATATATTCAGTTCTTACACATATATATTCAGTTCTTACACATATATATTCAGTTCTTACGCATATATATTCAGTTCTTACGCATATATATTCAGTTCTTACACATATATATTCAGTTCTTACACATATATATTCAGTCCTTACACATATATATTCCATTCTTACGCATATATATTCCGTTCTTACACATATATATTCAGTTCTTACACATATATATTCCGTTCTTACGCATATATATTCCGTTCTTACGCATATATATTCAGTCCTTACGCATATATATTCAGTTCTGACACATATATATTCAGTTCTTACACATATATATTCCGTTCTTACGCATATATTCAGTTCTTAACCATATATATTCAGTTCTTACACATATATATTCAGTTATTACACAGATATATTTAGTTCTTACACATATATGTTCAGTTCTTACACATATATATTCAGTTCTTACACATATATATTCAGTTCTTACACATATATATTCAGTCCTTACACATATATATTCAGTTCTTACACATATATATTCAGTTCTTACAAATATATATTCCGTTCTTACGCATATATATTCCGTTCTTACGCATATATTCAGTTCTTACGCATATATATTGAGTTCTTACACATATATATTCAGTTCTTACACATATATATTCAGTTCTTACACATATATATTCCGCTCTTACGCATATATATTCCGTTCTTACGCATATATATTCCGTTCTTACGCATATATATTCCGTTCTTAGGCATATATATTCCGTTCTTACGCATATATATTCAGTTCTTACACATATATATTCAGTTCTTACACATATATATTCAGTTCGTACGCATATATATTCAGTTCTTACGCATATATATTCAGTTCACACGCATATATACTCCGTTATTACGCATATATATTCCGTTCTTACGGATATATATTCAGTTTTTACACATTTATATTCCGTTCTTACGCATATATATTCAGTTCTTACACATATATTCAGTTCTTACGCATATATATTCCGTTCTTACGCATATATATTCAGTTCTTACACATATATATTCAGTTCTTACACATATATATTCAGTTCTTACGCATATATATTCAGTTCTTACGCATATATATTCAGTTCTTACACATATATATTCAGTTCTTACGCATATATATTCAGTTCTTACGCATATATATTCAGTTCTGACACATATATATTCAGTTCTTACGCATATATATTCAGTTCACACGCATATATACTCCGTTCTTACGCATATATATTCCGTTCTTACGCATATATATTCAGTTCTTACGCATATATATTCCGTTCTTACGCATATATATTCAGTTCTAACACATATATATTCAGTTCTTACACATATATATTATGTTCTTACGCATATATATTCCGTTCTTACCCATATATATTCCGTTCTTACGCATATATATTCCGTTCTTACGCATATATATTCAGTTCTTACTCATATATTCAGTTCTAACGGATATATATTCAGTTCTTACGCATATATATTCAGTTCTTACGCATATATATTCAGTTCACACGCATATATACTCCGTTCTTACGCATATATATTCCGTTCTTACCAATATATATTCAGTTCTTACGCATTTATATTCCATTCTTACGCATATATATTCCGTTCTTACGCATATATATTCCGTTCGTACGCATATATATTCCGTTCTGACGCATATATATTCAGTTCTTACACATATATATTCAGTTCTTACACATATATATTCAGTTCTTACGCATATATATTCAGTTCTTACGCATATATATTCAGTTCTTACACATATATATTCAGTTCTTACACATATATATTCAGTCCTTACACATATATATTCCATTCTTACGCATATATATTCCGTTCTTACACATATATATTCAGTTCTTACACATATATATTCCGTTCTTACGCATATATATTCCGTTCTTACGCATATATATTCAGTCCTTACGCATATATATTCAGTTCTGACACATATATATTCAGTTCTTACACATATATATTCCGTTCTTACGCATATATTCAGTTCTTAACCATATATATTCAGTTCTTACACATATATATTCAGTTATTACACAGATATATTTAGTTCTTACACATATATGTTCAGTTCTTACACATATATATTCAGTTCTTACACATATATATTCAGTTCTTACACATATATATTCAGTCCTTACACATATATATTCAGTTCTTACACATATATATTCAGTTCTTACAAATATATATTCCGTTCTTACGCATATATATTCCGTTCTTACGCATATATTCAGTTCTTACGCATATATATTGAGTTCTTACACATATATATTCAGTTCTTACACATATATATTCAGTTCTTACACATATATATTCCGCTCTTACGCATATATATTCCGTTCTTACGCATATATATTCCGTTCTTACGCATATATATTCCGTTCTTAGGCATATATATTCCGTTCTTACGCATATATATTCAGTTCTTACACATATATATTCAGTTCTTACACATATATATTCAGTTCGTACGCATATATATTCAGTTCTTACGCATATATATTCAGTTCACACGCATATATACTCCGTTATTACGCATATATATTCCGTTCTTACGGATATATATTCAGTTTTTACACATTTATATTCCGTTCTTACGCATATATATTCAGTTCTTACACATATATTCAGTTCTTACGCATATATATTCCGTTCTTACGCATATATATTCAGTTCTTACACATATATATTCAGTTCTTACACATATATATTCAGTTCTTACGCATATATATTCAGTTCTTACGCATATATATTCAGTTCTTACACATATATATTCAGTTCTTACGCATATATATTCAGTTCTTACGCATATATATTCAGTTCTGACACATATATATTCAGTTCTTACGCATATATATTCAGTTCACACGCATATATACTCCGTTCTTACGCATATATATTCCGTTCTTACGCATATATATTCAGTTCTTACGCATATATATTCCGTTCTTACGCATATATATTCAGTTCTAACACATATATATTCAGTTCTTACACATATATATTATGTTCTTACGCATATATATTCCGTTCTTACCCATATATATTCCGTTCTTACGCATATATATTCCGTTCTTACGCATATATATTCAGTTCTTACTCATATATTCAGTTCTAACGGATATATATTCAGTTCTTACGCATATATATTCAGTTCTTACGCATATATATTCAGTTCACACGCATATATACTCCGTTCTTACGCATATATATTCCGTTCTTACCAATATATATTCAGTTCTTACGCATTTATATTCCGTTCTTACGCATACATATTCAGTTCTTACAAATATATATTCCGTTCTTACGCATATATATTCAGTTCTTACGAATATATTCAGTTCTTACGGATATATATTCAGTTCTTACACATATATATTCAGTTCTTACGCATATATATTCAATTCTTACACATATATATTCAGTTCGTTCTTACGCATATATATTCCGTTCTTACAGATATATATTCAGTTCTTACGCATATATATTCAGTTCTTACACATATATATTCAGTTCTTACACATATATATTCAGTTCTTACACATATATATTCAGTTCTTAAACATATATATTCAGTTCTTACACATATATATTCCGTTCTTACGCATATATATTCCGTTCTTACGCATATATATTCCGTTCTTACGCATATATATTCCGTTCTGACGCAGATGTATTCAATTATTACGTCTTACGCATATATATTCAGTTCTTTCGCATATATATTCAGTTCTTACGCATATATACTCAGTTCTTACACATATATATTCAGTTCTTACACATATATATTCCGTTCTTACGCATATATATTCCATTCTTACGCATATATATTCCGTTCTTACGCATATATATTCCGTTCGTACGCATATATATTCCGTTCTTACGCATATATATTCAGTTCTTACACATATATATTCAGTTCTTACAAATATATATTCAGTTCTTACGAATATATATTCAGTTCTTACGCATATATATTCAGTTCTTACACATATATATTCAGTTCTTACACATATATATTCAGTCCTTACACATATATATTCCATTCTTACGCATATATATTCCGTTCTTACACATATATATTCAGTTCTTACACATATATATTCCGTTCTTACGCATATATATTCCGTTCTTACGCATATATATTCAGTCCTTACGCATATATCTTCAGTTCTGACACATATATATTCAGTTCTTACACATATATATTCAGTTCTTACACATATATATTCCGTTCTTACGCATATATATTCCGTTCTTACGCATATATTCAGTTCTTACCCATATATATTCAGTTCTTACACATATATATTCAGTTATTACACATATATATTTAGTTCTTACACATATATGTTCAGTTCTTACACATATATATTCAGTTCTTACACATATAGTTCTTACACATATATATTCAGTTCTTACACATATATATTCAGTCCTTACACATATATATTCAGTTCTTACACATATATATTCAGTTCTTACAAATATATATTCCGTTCTTACGCATATATATTCCGTTCTTACGCATATATTCAGTTCTTACGCATATATATTCAGTTCTTACACATATATATTCAGTTCTTACACATATATATTCAGTTCTTACACATATATATTCCGTTCTTACGCATATATATTCCGTTCTTACGCATATATATTCCGTTCTTACGCATATATATTCCGTTCTTAGGCATATATATTCCGTTCTTACGCATATATATTCAGTTCTTACACATATATATTCAGTTCTTACACATATATATTCAGTTCTTACACATATATATTCAGTTCTTACACATATATATTCAGTTCTTACACATATATATTCAGTTCTTACGCATATATATTCAGTTCTTACTCATATATTCTGTACTAACGCATATATATTCAGTTCGTACGCATATATATTCAGTTCTTACGCATATATACTCAGTTCTTACACATATATATTCAGTTCTTACACATATATATTCCGTTCTTACGCATATATATTCCATTCTTACGCATATATATTCCGTTCTTACGCATATATATTCCGTTCGTACGCATATATATTCCGTTCTTACGCATATATATTCAGTTCTTACACATATATATTCAGTTCTTACACATATATATTCAGTTCTTACGCATATATATTCAGTTCTTACGCATATATATTCAGTTCTTACACATATATATTCAGTTCTTACACATATATATTCAGTCCTTACACATATATATTCCATTCTTACGCATATATATTCCGTTCTTACACATATATATTCAGTTCTTACACATATATATTCCGTTCTTACGCATATATATTCCGTTCTTACGCATATATATTCAGTTCTGACACATATATATTCAGTTCTTACACATATATATTCAGTTCTTACACATATATATTCCGTTCTTACGCATATATATTCCGTTCTTACGCATATATTCAGTTCTTACCCATATATATTCAGTTCTTACACATATATATTCAGTTATTACACATATATATTTAGTTCTTACACATATATGTTCAGTTCTTACACATATATATTCAGTTCTTACACATATAGTTCTTACACATATATATTCAGTTCTTACACATATATATTCAGTCCTTACACATATATATTCAGTTCTTACACATATATATTCAGTTCTTACAAATATATATTCCGTTCTTACGCATATATATTCCGTTCTTACGCATATATTCAGTTCTTACGCATATATATTCAGTTCTTACACATATATATTCAGTTCTTACACATATATATTCAGTTCTTACACATATATATTCCGTTCTTACGCATATATATTCCGTTCTTACGCATATATATTCCGTTCTTACGCATATATATTCCGTTCTTAGGCATATATATTCCGTTCTTACGCATATATATTCAGTTCTTACACATATATATTCAGTTCTTACACATATATATTCAGTTCTTACACATATATATTCAGTTCTTACACATATATATTCAGTTCTTACACATATATATTCAGTTCTTACGCATATATATTCAGTTCTTACTCATATATTCTGTACTAACGCATATATATTCAGTTCGTACGCATATATATTCAGTTCTTACGCATATATACTCAGTTCTTACACATATATATTCAGTTCTTACACATATATATTCCGTTCTTACGCATATATATTCCATTCTTACGCATATATATTCCGTTCTTACGCATATATATTCCGTTCGTACGCATATATATTCCGTTCTTACGCATATATATTCAGTTCTTACACATATATATTCAGTTCTTACACATATATATTCAGTTCTTACGCATATATATTCAGTTCTTACGCATATATATTCAGTTCTTACACATATATATTCAGTTCTTACACATATATATTCAGTCCTTACACATATATATTCCATTCTTACGCATATATATTCCGTTCTTACACATATATATTCAGTTCTTACACATATATATTCCGTTCTTACGCATATATATTCCGTTCTTACGCATATATATTCAGTCCTTACGCATATATATTCAGTTCTGACACATATATATTCAGTTCTTACACATATATATTCCGTTCTTACGCATATATATTCCGTTCTTACGCATATATTCAGTTCTTACCCATATATATTCAGTTCTTACACATATATATTCAGTTATTACACATATATATTTAGTTCTTACACATATATGTTCAGTTCTTACACATATATATTCAGTTCTTACACATATATATTCAGTTCTTACACATATATATTCAGTCCTTACACATATATATTCAGTTCTTACACATATATATTCCGTTCTTACGCATATATATTCCGTTCTTACGCATATATATTCCGTTCTTACGCATATATATTCCGTTCTTAGGCATATATATTCCGTTCTTACTCATATATATTCAGTTCTTACACATATATATTCAGTTCTTACACATATATATTCAGTTCTTACACATATATATTCAGTTCTTACACATATATATTCAGTTCTTACGCATATATATTCAGTTCTTACTCATATATTCTGTTCTAACGCATACATATTCAGTTCGTACGCATATATATTCAGTTCTTACGCATATATATTCAGTTCACACGCATATATACTCCGTTATTACGCATATATATTCCGTTCTTACGAATATATATTCAGTTCTTACACATTTATATTCCGTTCTTACGCATATATATTCAGTTCTTACACATATATTCAGTTTTTACGCATATATATTCCGTTCTTACGCATATATATTCAGTTCTTACACATATATATTCAGTTCTTACACATATATATTCAGTTCTTACGCATATATATTCTGTTCTTACGCATATATATTCAGTTCTTACAAATATATATTCAGTTCTTACGCATATATATTCAGTTCTTACGCATATATATTCAGTTCTGACACATATATATTCAGTTCTTACGCATATATATTGAGTTCACACGCATATATACTCCGTTCTTACGCATATATATTCCGTTCTTACGCATATATATTCAGTTCTTACTCATTTATATTCCGTTCTTACGCATATATATTCAGTTCTTACACATATATTCAGTTGTTACGCATATATATTCCGTTCTTACGCATATATATTCAGTTCTTACACATATATATTCAGTTCTTACACATATATATTAAGTTCTTACGCATATATATTCCGTTCTTACCCATATATATTCCGTTCTTACGCATATATATTCCGTTCTTACGCATATATATTCAGTTCTTACTCATATATTCAGTTCTAACGGATATATATTCAGTTCTTACGCATATATATTCAGTTCTTACGCATATATATTCAGTTCACACGCATATATACTCCGTTCTTACGCATATATATTCCGTTCTTACCAATATATATTCAGTTCTTACGCATTTATATTCCGTTCTTACGCATACATATTCAGTTCTTACAAATATATATTCCGTTCTTACGCATATATATTCAGTTCTTACGAATATATTCAGTTCTTACGGATATATATTCAGTTCTTACACATATATATTCAGTTCTTACGCATATATATTCAATTCTTACACATATATATTCAGTTCGTTCTTACGCATATATATTCCGTTCTTACAGATATATATTCAGTTCTTACGCATATATATGCAGTTCTTACACATATATATTCAGTTCTTACACATATATATTCAGTTCTTACACATATATATTCAGTTCTTAAACATATATATTCAGTTCTTACACATATATATTCCGTTCTTACGCATATATATTCCGTTCTTACGCATATATATTCCGTTCTTACGCATATATATTCCGTTCTGACGCAGATATATTCAATTATTACGTCTTACGCATATATATTCAGTTCTTTCGCATATATATTCAGTTCTTACGCATATATACTCAGTTCTTACACATATATATTCAGTTCTTACACATATATATTCCGTTTTTACGCATATATATTCCATTCTTACGCATATATATTCCGTTCTTACGCATATATATTCCGTTCTTACGCATATATATTCAGTTCTTACGCATATATATTCAGTTCTTACGCATATATATTCAGTTCTTACGCATATATTTTCAGTTCTTACGCATATACATTCAGTTCTTACACATATTTATTCAGTTCTTACACATATATATTCAGTTCTTACACATATATATTCAGTTCTTACACACATATAATCAGTTCTAACGCATATATTCCGTTCTTACGCATATATATTCAGTTCTTACGCATATATATTCAGTTCTTACGCATATATTCAGTTCTTACACATTTATTTTCAGTTTTTACGCATATATATTCAGTTGTTACACATATATATTCAGTTCTAACTCATATATATTCCGTTCTTACGCATATATATTCCGTTCTTACACATATATATTCAGTTCTTACACATATATATTCAGTTCTTACACATATATATTTCATTCTTACGCATATATATTCCGTTTTTACACATATATATTCAGTTCTTACACACATATATTCCGTTCTTACGAATATATTCCCTTCTTATGCATATATATTCAGTTCTTACGCATATATATTCAGTTCTGACACATATATATTCAGTTCTTACACATATATATTCAGTTCTTACACATATATATTCAGTTCTTACTCATATATATTCCATTCTTACGCATATATATTCCATTCTTACACATATATATTCAGTTCTAACACATATATATTTAGTTCTTACACATATATATTCAGTTTTTACACATATATATTCAGTTCTTTCCAATATATATTCCGTTCTTACGCATATATATTCCGTTCTTACGCATATATATTCCGTTTTTACGCATATATTCAGTTCTTACGCATATATTCAGTTCTTACACATATATATTCAGTTCTTACGCATATATATTCCGTTCTTACGCATATATATTCAGTTCTTACACATATACATTCAGTTCTTAAACATATACATTCAGTTCTTACACATATATATTCAGTTCTTACACATATATATTCCGTTCTTACGCATATATATTCCGTTCTTACGCATATATATACAGTTCTTACACATATATTCAGTTCTTACACATATATATTCAGTTCTTACACATATATATTCCGTTCTTACACATATATATTCAGTTCTTACACATATATATTCAGTTCTTACACATATATATTCAGTTCTTACGCATATATATTCCGTTCTTACGCATATATATTCAGTTCTTTCGCATATATATTCAGTTCTTACGCATCTATATTCCGTTCTTACGCATATATATTCCGTTCTTACGCATATATATTCCGTTCTTACGCATATATATTCAGTTCTTACGCATATATATTCAGTTCTTTCGCATATATATTCAGTTCTTACGCATATATATTCCGTTCTTACGCATATATATTCAGTTCTTACGCATATAGTTTCAGTTCTTACGCATATACATTCAGTTCTTACACATATATATTCAGTTCTTACACATATATATTAAGTTCTTACCAATATATATTCCGTTCTTACGCATATATATTCCGTTCTTACGCATATATATTCCGATCTTACGCATATATATTCAGTTCTTACTCATATATTCAGTTCTAACGCATATATATTCAGTTCTTACGCATATATATTCAGTTCTTACGCATATATATTCAGTTCACACGCATATATACTCCGTTCTTACGCATATATATTCCGTTCTTACGGATATATATTCAGTTCTTACGCATTTATATTCCGTTCTTACGCATACATATTCAGTTCTTACAAATATATATTCCGTTCTTACGCATATATATTCAGTTCTTACGAATATATTCAGTTCTTACGGATATATATTCAGTTCTTACACATATATATTCAGTTCTTACGCATATATATTCAATTCTTACACATATATATTCAGTTCGTTCTTACGCATATATATTCCGTTTTTACAGATATATATTCAGTTCTTACGCATATATATTCAGTTCTTACACATATATATTCAGTTCTTACACATATATATTCAGTTCTTACACATATATATTCAGTTCTTAAACATATATATTCAGTTCTTACACATATATATTCCGTTCTTACGCATATATATTCCGTTCTTACGCATATATATTCCGTTCTTACGCATATATATTCCGTTCTGACGCAGATATATTCAATTCTTACGTCTTACGCATATATATTCAGTTCTTTCGCATATATATTCAGTTCTTACGCATATATATTCTGTTCTTACGCATATATACTCAGTTCTTACACATATATATTCAGTTCTTACACATATATATTCCGTTCTTACGCATATATATTCCATTCTTACTCATATATATTCCGTTCTTACGCATATATATTCCGTTCTTACGCATATATATTCAGTTCTTACGCATATATATTCAGTTCTTACGCAAATATATTCAGTTCTTACGCATATATTTTCAGTTCTTACGCATATACATTCAATTCTTACACATATATATTCAGTTCTTACACATATATATTCAGTTCTTACACATATATATTCAGTTCTTACACACATATAATCAGTTCTTACGCATATATTCCGTTCTTACGCATATATATTCAGTTCTTACGCATATATTCAGTTGTTACGCATATATTCAGTTCTTACACATTTATTTTCAGTTTTTACGCATATATATTCAGTTGTTACACATATATATTCAGTTCTTACTCATATATATTCCGTTCTTACGCATTTATATTCCGTTCTTACACATATATATTCAGTTCTTACACATATATATTCAGTTCTTACACATATATATTCAGTTCTTACACATATATATTCCATTCATACGCATATATATTCCGTTCTTACACATATATATTCAGTTCTTACACACATATATTCCGTTCTTACGCATATATATTCCGTTCTTACGCATATATATTCAGTTCTTACGCATATATATTCAGTTCTGACACATATATATTCAGTTCTTACACACATATATTACGTTCTTACGCATATATATTCCGTTCTTACGCATATATATTCAGTTCTTACGCATATATATTCAGTTCTGACACATATATATTCAGTTCTTACACATATATATTCAGTTCTTACACATATATATTCAGTTCTTACTCATATATATTCCATTCTTACGCATATATATTCCATTCTTAAACATATATATTCAGTTCTTACACATATATATTTAGTTCTTACACATATATATTCAGTTCTTACACATATATATTCAGTTCTTACCAATATATATTCAGTTCTTACGCATATATATTCCGTTCTTACGCATATATATTCCGTTTTTACGCATATATTCAGTTCTTAAGCATATATTCAGTTCTTACACATATATATTCAGTTCTTACGCATATATATTCCGTTCTTACGCATATATATTCCGATCTTACGCATATATATTCAGTTCTTACACATATACATTCAGTTCTTACACATATATATTCAGTTCTTACACATATATATTCAGTTCTTACACATATATATTCCGTTCTTACGCATATATATTCAGTTCTTACACATATATATACAGTTCTTACACATATATTCAGTTCTTACACATATATATTCAGTTCTTACACATATATATTCCGTTCTTACACATATATATTCAGTTCTTACACATATATATTCAGTTCTTACACATATATATTCAGTTCTTACGCATATATATTCCGTTCTTACGCATATATATTCCGTTCTTACGCATATATATTCAGTTCTTACGCATATATATTCAGTTCATACGCATATATATTCCGTTCTTACGCATATATATTCCGATCTTACGCATATATATTCAGTTCTTACACATATACATTCAGGTCTTACACATATATATTCAGTTCTTACACATATATATTCAGTTCTTACACATATATATTCCGTTCTTACGCATATATATTCAGTTCTTACACATATATATTCAGTTCTTACACATATATTCAGTTCTTGCACATATATATTCAGTTCTTACACATATATATTCCGTTCTTACACATATATATTCAGTTCTTACACATATATATTCAGTTCTTACACATATATATTCAGTTCTTACGCATATATATTCCGTTCTTACGCATATACATTCAGTTCTTACACATATATATTCAGTTCTTACACATATATATTCAGTTCTTACAAACATATAATCAGTTCTTACGCATATATTCCGTTCTTACGCATATATATTCAGTTCTTACGCATATATATTCCGTTCTTACGCATATATATTCCGTTCTTACGCATATATATTCAGTTCTTACGCATATATATTCAGTTCTGACACATATATATTCAGTTCTTACACATATATATTCAGTTCTTACACATATATATTCAGTTCTTACTCATATATATTCCATTCTTACGCATATATATTCCATTCTTAAACATATATATTCAGTTCTTACACATATATATTTAGTTCTTACACATATATATTCAGTTCTTACACATATATATTCAGTTCTTACCAATATATATTCAGTTCTTACGCATATATATTCCGTTCTTACGCATATATATTCCGTTTTTACGCATATATTCAGTTCTTAAGCATATATTCAGTTCTTACACATATATATTCAGTTCTTACGCATATATATTCCGTTCTTACGCATATATATTCCGATCTTACGCATATATATTCAGTTCTTACACATATACATTCAGTTCTTACACATATATATTCAGTTCTTACACATATATATTCAGTTCTTACACATATATATTCCGTTCTTACGCATATATATTCAGTTCTTACACATATATATACAGTTCTTACACATATATTCAGTTCTTACACATATATATTCAGTTCTTACACATATATATTCCGTTCTTACACATATATATTCAGTTCTTACACATATATATTCAGTTCTTACACATATATATTCAGTTCTTACGCATATATATTCCGTTCTTACGCATATATATTCCGTTCTTACGCATATATATTCAGTTCTTACGCATATATATTCAGTTCATACGCATATATATTCCGTTCTTACGCATATATATTCCGATCTTACGCATATATATTCAGTTCTTACACATATACATTCAGGTCTTACACATATATATTCAGTTCTTACACATATATATTCAGTTCTTACACATATATATTCCGTTCTTACGCATATATATTCAGTTCTTACACATATATATTCAGTTCTTACACATATATTCAGTTCTTGCACATATATATTCAGTTCTTACACATATATATTCCGTTCTTACACATATATATTCAGTTCTTACACATATATATTCAGTTCTTACACATATATATTCAGTTCTTACGCATATATATTCCGTTCTTACGCATATACATTCAGTTCTTACACATATATATTCAGTTCTTACACATATATATTCAGTTCTTACAAACATATAATCAGTTCTTACGCATATATTCCGTTCTTACGCATATATATTCAGTTCTTACGCATATATATTCAGTTCTTACGCATATATTCAGTTCTTACGCATTTATTTTCCGTTCTTACGAATATATATTCAGTTCTTACACATATATATACAGTTCTTACACATATATTCAGTTCTTACACATATATATTCAGTTCTTACACATATATATTCCGTTCTTACACATATATATTCAGTTCTTACACATATATATTCAGTTCTTACACATATATATTCAGTTCTTACGCATATATATTCCGTTCTTACGCATATATATTCCGTTCTTACGCATATATATTCAGTTCTTACGCATATATATTCAGTTCTGACAAATATATATTCAGTTCTTACACATATATATTCAGTTCTTACACATATATATTCAGTTCTTACTCATATATATTCCATTCTTACGCATATATATTCCGTTCTTACACATATATATTCAGTTCTTACACATATATATTTAGTTCTTACACTTATATATTCAGTTCTTACACATATATATTCAGTTCTAACCCATATATATTCCGTTCTTACGCATATATATTCCGTTCTTACGAATATATATTCCGTTTTTACGCATATATTCAGTTCTTACGCATATATTCAGTTCTTACACATATATATTCAGTTCTTACGCATATATATTCTGTTCTTACGCATATATATTCCGATCTTACGCATATATATTCAGTTCTTACACATGAACATTCAGGTCTTACACAAATATATTCAGTTCTTACACATATATATTCCGTTCTTACGCATATATATTCAGTTCTTACACATATATATTCAGTTCTTACACATATATTCAGTTCTTGCACATATATATTCAGTTCTTACACATATATATTCCGTTCTTACACATATATATTCAGTTCTTACACATATATATTCAGTTCTTACACATATATATTCAGTTCTTACGCATATATATTCCGTTCTTACGCATATACATTCAGTGCTTACGCATATATATATTCAGTTGTTACACATTTATTTTCAGTTTTTACGCATATATATTCCGTTCTTACAAACATATAATCAGCTCTTACGCATATATTCCGTTCTTACGCATATATATTCAGTTCTTACGCATATATATTCAGTTCTTACGCATATATTCAGTTCTTACGCATATAAACTCCGTTCTAACACATATATATTCAGTGCTTACGCATATATATTCAGTTGTTACACATTTATTTTCAGTTTTTACGCATATATATTCCGTTCTTACGCATATATATTCCGTTCTTACACATATATATTCAGTTCTTACACATATATATTCAGTTCTTACACATATATATTCAGTTCTTACACATATATATTCCATTCTTACGCATATATATTCCGTTCTTACACATATATATTCAGTTCTTACACATATACATTCCGTTCTTACGCATATATATTCCGTTCTTACGCATATATATTCAGTTCTTACGCATATATATTCAGTTCTGACACATATATATTCAGTTCTTACACATATATATTCAGTTCTTACACATATATTCAGTTCTTACTCATATATATTCCATTCTTACGCATATATATTCCGTTCTTACACATATATATTCAGTTCTTACACATATATATTTAGTTCTTACACATATATATTCAGTTCTTACACATATACATTCAGTTCTTACCCATATATATTCCGTTCTTACGCATATATATTCCGTTCTCACGCATATATATTCCGTTTTTACGCATATATTCAGTTCTTACGCATATATTCAGTTCTGAATATATATGCGTAAGATCGGAATATATATGCGTAAGAACGGAATATATATGCGTATGAACTGAATATATATGCGTAAGAACTGAATATATATGCGTAAGAACGGAATATATATGCGTAAGAACGGAATATATATGCGTAAGAACTGAATATATATGTGTAAGAACTGAATATATATGTGTAAGAACTGAATATATATGTGTAAGAACGGAATATATATGTGTAAGAACTGAATATATATGTGTAAGAACTGAATATATGTGTAAGAACTGTATATATATGTGTAAGAACTGAATATATATGCGTAAGAACGGAATATATATGTGTAAGAACTGAATATATATGTGTAAGAACTGAATATATATGTGTAAGAACTGAATGTATATGTGTAAGAACTGAATATATATGCGTAAGATCGGAATATATATGCGTAAGAACGGAATATATATGCGTAAGAACTGAATATATATGTGTAAGAACTGAATATATGCTTAAGAACTGAATATATGCGTAAAAACGGAATATATATGCGTAAGAACGGAATATATATGCGTAAGAACTGAATATATATTGGTAAGAACTGAATATATATGTGTAAGAACTGAATATATATGTGTAAGAACTAAATATATATGTGTAAGAACTGAATATATATGTGTAAGAATGGAATATATATGCGTAAGAATGGAATATATATGAGTAAGAACTGAATATATATGTGTAAGAACTGAATATATATGTGTAAGAACTGAATATATATGTGTCAGAACTGAATATATATGCGTAAGAACTGAATATATATGCGTAAGAACGGAATATATATGCGTAAGAACGTAATATATGTGTGTAAGAACTGAATATATATGTGTCAGAACTGAATATATATGCGTAAGAACTGAATATATATGCGTAAGAACGGAATATATATGCGTAACAACTGAATATATGCGTAAGAACTGAATATATATGCGTAAGAACGGAATATATGCGTAAGAACTGATT